>KN819323.1:422763-439331 GCA_000827475.1 Paxillus involutus ATCC 200175
GACTCTGTTAATCACTGACGCAGCCATCCAACAGCGCAATGCTCGAGGTGCAGCCCTTGTTGACGCACACCACGATCGCGAGCCTCATAAGAGAAAAGACGAGGATGAGCCTCTCCCCGGGATCTGGGATCATTCACGAGACATGTCTCTTGGCGGGCGGCTCATGGACGATACACAGCGGCAGAAGATGTTGCGGGATGCCAAGGGCCTTGGAGACCGTTTTGGGACAGGGAAGAGCGGAGGATTTCTATAAGCCATCATCTTGGATTTGTACAATTACTTGTTGTCGTGTGGTACGTTTTCGCAGCCTAACTGTTCTCTGCATCCACTGCTGTGTCAAAGCTAAAAACTTCCTGACGTGTGATTCGCGTTGCATAGGGTATTGTACCCCATAGTACAAGTTCACTTCTCATATAGTACATCAAGTGTCCTCACAGAACGACAGTTTAAGCCGTCCTGTGATTTGGCTGGTATCTACCTACACTTTTATCGAGGGTTTTCGGCGGAAAAGACCCTTGAATCTGTGCATGAACGATGCTCCAGACTTCGAGCGCGGTGAGGATGCGCTGGGAGAGGGGGTTTCTGTCCGGACAGAAGGCGCACCGATCCAGATGTACCCTCCGCCGTTCGTTGGAACTGTGCGTGATACGTCTGGAACCGGACTTACAAGGAGAGGCGGCTGGGTATGTAGCCTCAGAGGGAGTAGTGCTGCAGGATTTAGTGAAGACTCGAAAGGGTCTGACTCTTCCTGGTCATGGAATGAGACCTTTGCCTCCGAATTTGATATGGATCTAGTTGACAATGGCAGGAGTATTTGAGGGGGTGTAACTGGGCCAGAAGATGAAGCTGAAGATATTGTGCGCTCAGAGCGAAGAGCGGACGAAGGTGTCGTCGGAACAGATGACACCGGCAAAGGATCGCGTGAAAATGGCACTCCGTCTGCTGGAGTGACATTTATGGTGATTCTCGCAGGTTTCGCATGCAATGAACGCGAACGCGACGATTCAGGTGATCCCAAAGGCTTTTGGGATGGATTTCTCCCCCGAACCAGACCTACTGGTCCTCCAAGATCTGCTGGGGGGGTGTCGGAAGCTCGAGGGGGTGACCGGAGGTGCCGTCTATGGACACCGACTGGGGTAGAACGTTGGTAGGAGGAAGGCATTGACGGTTCTGCAAGTGAAGGTTCCCCAGGTGTCGTTAGACTGTTACTTCGTGGTCGACTGGTCTGGACAGCATATTGGTTAAAGCGATCCTGTTCTCCGGGAGGAGAGTGCGGCCATGCGAAGCCAGGAGACAGTGAAGGTTGTGGAGAAAGGGATCGGGAGGCTTTGTGCTCTCGATCCCAGAATTGAGAGCGTTTAGGATGCCCTCTCGCGTAAGCCTCGTTGTACCATATCTTTGACACAGGACCTTCAACTTGAAAGGCCCGCCGTGTCCAGCTCCTCGATTCCTGGGAAGATCCACAGCGCATGTCAAGTGCAGATGGAGGTAGCGCGGCGGAAATAGGGGAGAGAAGATCGTTGCTAGAGGGAGGCGGGTTTATTCGTGTGTCATGTCGATTAATAGGGCGAGGGGGAGGAATTTTGGTGGGCGTTGGCGGGGGCGCATTGGTTAGCGCATGAGTGCCCCCTGTGACTAGGACTGGCGATGGAAGCTCGCCGGGTCCATCTCTTGACCGGGAAACATTTGATCTAGGGCCAGTTGGGGTAGTAGGCGGAGGGCGGGTACCTTTAACTGAAGGAGGTATTGGCGGCAGCAGTGATGGTACGAGAGACTCTTGGATGACTTGTCTCTTCAGTGGGGGATTGGCTGAAGATGATCGGGCAAACGATCCGCGTATACTTGTGATAGATGTATCGTTAGATGCCGCGCGCTTGCGTTTCCGGGGGTCGAAGAACGACGTGTCTTCCTTGGCGAATATCTGTTTATTCTCAAAGAGCTCGCCGTCCCTTGGAACGGGGATAAGCTCGCCGATACGAGTCCTCACCCATTGGTTGTTACCCTCAGCGAGAGGCTGCAGGTAGATGCACAGAGGACGATCAGGATTGTCGGATAGAGCGCATCTTAACATCGCCAGGTAGAGGGAATCCTTTCCCTTTACCCGCTTCATGGGTAAGGTAATATGAATGCCGAGGTTGGTGTGGAAATAGTGGGTGTCCGGGGGGGTGTGGTCGGGCTTGATCAGGTTTGAGAACTTGTCGACAAAGATGTTGTACGGTATCTCGTCGACTTCGTTGAAGTATGCGGGGGATGAGGTGAGGAGACCCGTGGTTGCGGTCGGAGAGGCTGACTCTACCGCCCACGCAAAAATGCTTTGATCCACTGATCTCTTCATGATTTCCCTCTGGAATTTCACGAACATGTTTTCTCCACCACCGTAAATGATTGGCATTGTGATTTTGAAGATTCCCATGAGCGAGTAGGCCCTGTCCTCTTTCTTCGTTGTCATCCTATGCGAAGCCCAGGACATCTTCCTCGCTATACTAAACGAGGCGGTATCGCCATCGGAGAGGACTCCTTCTGGAATTCCAGTGATGAGAGTGATCCGCTTCATAATCTTCCGATGAGCTGCCTTCCCAATTCTGCTCCAGTCCTCTGCGAAGAACGTGATCTTTGCGGGGGCCAGCAGCTCTTGGAGTGTCCATCCGCGTCTGAACCACTGGCTTCGCGAGAAGTCCGAGTCATCCGCGTCTGGATGTTGACCGCTTCGTACATCGTTCATGTACACGAAGCACCTATCGCAGTCCTGATACCAATCCCACATAGAACTGATCGCCTCTTGCAGTTCTGTGTTATCGGTCTTGTCAATGCAACATGTGTCGATCCAGAGGTAATCAAGGTTATGTTTCCTCGTTTGCTCACTGCACCCTAAGATCTTGGCGAATCCTGGCTTGTTCTTCACGCTCTCCAGCGTCTGGAGCTGAAGGATGTCCTGGAAAGACACTTCGTCCGTTGCCTCTCCCCAGCGGTGCGAGATTGTCGCGTACGGGGGAGGATCGCCTGGAAAGTTCTCAAGCTCCAAAGTATGCACATTTAAGAGGCGCATCGCTGGAAATTTGAGGTAAGGTGGATATCGAACTGGTATCATGAAACCATCACCTTCAGGGGTACGAATCACACAACGTCAAGTAGCCTCTGGTGACTGGGAAGCTTCGCAGGTTGTGCAAGGATGGCTGGACTAGACTCTTTGCGTCAGTAACGCACGGTGACAGCCTGTGTGATTCGCACCTCGCGTCTTTTAAGTGATTAGAGACAGGATTGTGGTGGCGACAAATTAGTGGCGTCATGATTGCAGGGACCGCTTTATAGAGGGTTAAACGCTGAGGTTATCAATCATTCTGCTATGGGCGCCCTGCGCCCTCGTGCCATGATTTTTACAGCTGATTGAAACCGATCATGTCATGTCACGGTCCCTCCTACCACAACTATTCTGGACGCTTCAACGTGAGGGATGTCTGCATGGTGCTTACACGCAGGCCTTCAGCGCTCAGCTAGTATGAAAAATAGGTCAAGTTCAAGCTTTCGGTGCCCGGTCGGTAATGACGGCTGCGGGACACGAACTTAGGCGGAGATCCTGTGATGACTCCATTCCAGAAATCCGAAACGGCGCCGACTGTAGGCTGTAGAATACGACTCGCACTTGCACAGCAGTGACAGCACCAAGACACGGCCCCCGAAGCTATGTGCTTACTAGAGAACCTGATATAGCAGTAAGTCATCATTCACTGATAGAAGCGTTCTGAGTTTTAGTACACTGGCATCTCCTGGTGGTATGCTACTGTTCATATCGCCAAGAAACCTCTGTGCCGCATCTCAACAACCTGGGTATGATAACTTCTCTGAGTCTGTACCCGACTGTAGCAAAGAAATTTCACCGCCCCGAATTCGAGCCCGTCTAGTCGTTGATACAAAATTGCCAATTGCGGTGCGCCCGAGCGTCCCTTTAACCGCTCAGATGTTCAAGATGTTTGACCTCGTGCATGATGGTACATCCGACTCTCCCGGCGAAAGTCAGCCAACTTTGGCGTCTATGCTTTCATACCAACCAGCTCGACAATCACGATACCCAATAGACGCTTCTAATCTTCACTGATGACAGGTCCAGCAGGCGCAGCCTTGCAATCCCTAAGCGATGGTGACATCGCCTTCCTCCAAGGCCTACCCAAAGCGGAACTCCACGCCCATCTCAACGGCTCCATCCCTCTTCATACCCTGCAAGGCCTAGCAACGAAATACGGTTCGACATCAGAAAACCTCAGTATCGATATTACTGGTACCATCGCAAAGCTTCAGTCGGGTTTCATCCTGACAGAAATCTCGGACTTCTTCACCCTCTTTCCTGCGATCTATGCTCTCACAGCCACCCCCGCAGCCCTTGCTGAGGCCTCGCGCGCCGTGCTCGATGCTTTCCTGAACGAACAGGCTGCCCCAGATGGGTTCGCGATTAACCAACCTGCCGCGCAATGCAGCTTCATTGAGCTCCGCACGACTCCTAGAGCGACAGTGCACATGAACCGGGAACAGTACCTTACTACCGTACTCCGAGAGATCAAGTCATTCCCTGGCCGAGCCGCTTTGATTATCTCTGTCGACCGGCGCATGTCCGAGATGGACGTAGAGGAATGTGTCAACCTCGCTATAAAACTGCGTAACGAGGGAAATCCTGTCGTAGGCATTGACCTGTGCGGTGATCCACTCAAGGGTGATGTGGGTGTGTTCGAGAGGCACTTCAAACGCGCGAAAGAGGCGGGATTGGGGTTGACGGTCCACATTGCAGAGGTACGCACCCATAACGCACATTACAGCCGCGGGATACCTTTGCTGAGTACGGGTTGCAATACAGACCCAAGAGAACACCGAGGCTGAATCGCATGCGCTCCTAGCCTGGCATCCTCACAGATTGGGACATGCGACGTTTCTCACTGGGGAACATCAGGCCTTGTTCTTTGCCGACATACCACAGCCAAACACAGAGATTCCTCCAAGTAATCAGATGCCTTGGGATCCAGACCATCCTCTTCACAAGCTCTTCCTTGCGTCGTATAAGAGGCACCTCGACCGAATTCTACGGGAGAGCACAGAGCCGGAAGAGGCTCGCGCACATTTGAGTTTTCACTCCGATGCAGACAAAGGCGCGAGGCGTGCTGCTGCAAGCGAGGTGGAGACGCTCATGCATCAGAAGGCAGCGATGGGACAGTATAAACCCTGCATTGAGATATGCCTTAGTTCTAATTTATTGTAAGTTGTGCAAGTCACTTTCCAAAATGTCTTATGAAGGCCTTGCTTTTGAAAAGGTGCAAAACCGTCCCATCTCTCGAAGCACATCATATACGATACTACCTTGCGAACAATCACCCTGTTGTCATCTGCGTGTGTACACCAGCCTTTTCTCTTGTTATAATTCATTGATAATCCTTCCTCAACAGACAGATGATATTCTCCCATTTAGAACAACCCTGCTTGCGGAGTACGCACTCCTCCTGGCCAAGCCTCCATTTGGACTTGGCCTTACTCGCGCAGAAGTTAAGAACATCGCAGAGATGGGAATGAAAGCGCGCTTTACGGCGCCCCAAACTGGGGCTACGTCCTAGCTAGAGCCTAACACACTCGAAAATGGAGACGAATGAGCAGCTCGATACCTATATTACAAGGACAACGTCAGGCTAATAGCCAGGGATATTGTCTCCGAGAGATCTCGGCCGAGGATCTGACTACTTGAAAAAGTACTTCTCAGCTGTTCTTCTCCAGATGCACTTTCTCTTCTTCCCATAACCGGTGCTCAGGAATGGGTGACTTCCTCTCTTATCCGAATAACCTCCATCCGCACATTCCTAGGTGAGATTGATTACGTTTACCAACATCGTGCTCTTCGGACCTCCCGCCGAATCCCAAGACACTTGGAACAATAAAACTATGGCTTGGTGGTTTTGAAGTGTATGATTCAACCCACGAGACATAACATACAAGACCTAGATACCACGCCCACCAGTAACCTCCAGAGTGTGTCCACTCACATAAGATGCCAAAGGCGATGCAAGGCTACAAATATCCCCACTCAACATCCTAGTCGTTACATGGGACACAGATTGAGGAACTCACAAGAGCATAGCAGCTGCAGCTTCGTCTGGCGAAGCCCCTCTTCGAAGGGGGATGTCCGCGAATGCATTAACGCTCTCAGCCACACGAGCCTGTGCAGAAGGAATGCCAAGCGCGACTTTCTTTCCTTCTACCTCGATCGTCGCCCCGGCCTCTTTTGCTGCTGTCAATCTAGTCCAATCATATCATTCCGCCAGTGTGCATTCAGTTTCGTGGTTGGATGGGGATGGGTAGATACCTCGTGTGAACAAGACCATATGCTACTGTGTTCGCACGAACACCGAATGGACCCCACTCTTTGGCGATCGTCTTCGTTAGCCCGACCACTGCAGCCTTGGCGGCGGCATAATTAGCCTGCCCCACATTTCCATGCAAACCTGAGGTTGAAGAAACATTGATGATGGAGCGGTTTCCAGGGGTTTCGCTCTACAGTTGTCAAGGGAGATCTTGAGTGTCTGCAAAGTCTGAGAGTTTAGCAAAGAGCAAAGCCCACCTTGACGCGGAAGTAGGGAGCGGCGGCTCGTACGAGACGGAAGGGAGCACGTACGTGAATCTTCATAATCACGTCGTACACATCGTCTGGCATGGTGTGTAACATTTTATCGTATGTGAATCCAGCTGGAGGCAACAGTCAATAATTGGCTCAGTCGATACGATGTGCTTCACATCACGCGCCATTGTTAACAATGTGGTTTATCTGTCCAAACGCCCTGAATTGGGATTGTGAACCAGCAGACTACGCACACATTTCAAGAAATACACTTACTTTACAGTAGCGTCTACGATGGTCTTTGGGAAGTCATCTGCGCCGACATCGCCTGCGACGGGAATGGCTTCCCCGCCCGTTGCCTTGATCTCATCTGCAACAGCAGCTGCTTTCACAGCATCGATGCTGATTTCAATGGGTTGGTTTCGTGGTACATGAGTATTGTCATCACAAGACTCACTCGCTGACCACGACTTTTGCACCCTCTTTGGCAAAAAGCAAGGCTGCGCTCTTTCCGATCCCCTGTTATCCTTATGAGTTCATCGGCTTTATAACGCTCAGGGACAAACGAACACACCTGACCAGCGCCTGCGATTCAAGTATGAAATCTAGCCTGCTTGACGTCTGTTCCAATCCCAAAAGACTCACCGGTAATGATGGCGACTTCACCGACCAAGAGACCACGCCCGTGAGCGTTGCTAATGTGTCCTGTTACTTGTGCGAGGCGGCTGGCCATTGGTAACAGTTTGAATGAGAGAAACAAGTGCTGGTACAGAACACCCCGCGCTGTCATCACCGTGTAGACACCGGCATGCGTATAAAACGATGCCGAGCCGGAGGGAGACAAACATGAGATTCATTTCTCGGAGACTCTCGGATCAGTCTGGAATGTTTCAAGTTTTCAACGTTGCAACTCCGAACCTCTGGAGTTTCTGTATTCACTGATACTTTCACCGACATTTGTAGCGGGTTCGTGCATCGAAACTAGTGTAGACACCCGCTGAAGGGGAGCACTCCTACTTAGTGTTTGATGGCTCTTGCTAGCAGCATGAGCGATCCGCGTTAACTACTGCTTCCTTGCTATCATGCTTTATGTGAAGGAGGGATGCGGAAAATAAATCCCAGTCAGTTCTGCATGCGTATGATCTTCCCTCGTCGATCCATGCAAGGGAACGAATTATTGTCGTCATATCCAAGTAACAGCTCTGGGTCGAGGGCTACAAATACAACTACATTAGCAACACGAGTCGATTCTAAACACGATAAGTACCTCTTCTCATCACCCTTCCATCCGCCTCCGCTTGCGTGGGCTACCTCTGTCGTCCCAATTATCCCTTGCAAGTGACGCGAACATTTCATCGGCATCGACGTCTGATTTCCATATACCTTCCATCTCCAAGTTGGCTAGCCTAGCCAAATGGTGTTCAGCTCGCACCAACAGGGCTTCACGCTCGTCCTCCGACGTATTCGCCTCTCGCACACCCTTGAGCGTACGCCCGATATACTGCAGTGCCAGGTACCTTCGCGTGCTGCTCTCGTTCTCGGATATCGGCATACTTTGTGACGAAGGACCAGCTAACGGTTGTGGTGGCGGGTTTGGAACGCTATCCACAGCTCGCATTTGTTGTCGCAGGCTTGAGATCTCCCGCTCCCGGGCAGCGAGCTCCCTCTTGAGACTGGCGATCTCGGCATCGCGGGCGATGATGTCAGCTTGCTGCGGGGATCTACCCGCCGAGCGATGGGAGTGTCCGTTTCTTTCCGCGGAAGAATTTCCAGGTGGAGATTGTGTGGGTAGATCTGAAGGAGTGATTGAGGGCGGGGGCTCGTAGGATGGCTCGGGCAGAGCCATCGAGATACTTTGGTCAGCTTCTCCATCTGGTGGCCATAGGAGATTTGGAGACACAGGTTCTCCAGGCGTGCGTGGCGGCGACTGAGGTAGATCATCAGCGCTGCGAGAGGCAATTGACGATATATGATCCTCTTCAAGATCTGAACCACCAACCTCCCGTTCGGCGGTCCATCCGCCGAAACGGCGACTCGGAGCAGGCAGTTTGATTCGCAAATGTGCCGATGCGTGAGAAGCAGACTGAGCGGCCGTTTTTGGTATATCTGCCACTTCCGAACCATCCGCAGTCTCTCCTACCGGAGCTGACACAACCTGAGGGGACCGTGACCTGCGTTTGCGAGACGTCCGCTGGAGAAGTCGCATCGACGAAGGCATAGAAGAAGGTAGCGCCGGAGTATGTTTTGAGAGAGTCTTTCTGGTCCTTTTAGGCAGGATTTTACTGATACTGAACTGGGGTTGTTGTGCAAGAGCCTCCGTCACTGCGGGTGACAGATTAAGAGTCTGACCGATTTGATGGAGCTGGAAAGCGCGCCAACGCGAGCATGGTCCCCGCCTTGCGCGCGCACAAGGTATACATCGGACTGCCCTCGATTTCGTCTCGCATCTGAGGAAACGCTTCTTACACTCGACACACTATCGGATATGCCCCCAATACGGAAATCGCTATCAGTGCCGAACTTGAAACATGAACGAAGGTGACGAGGTAACCTACAGGTTCGGTCTGGTTCCTCACCCATTCGTCGACGACTTGCGAAGGCCAAGTTTTACGCCATAATCTTTGGAACTCCCGGATTGTCGCGGGGTCATGAGCGAGCGCCCGATCATCCCCAGCTACTTCCTCTGAGTCAAGTAACTCATCGACTTCACGTTCCTCTGTAGACTCTGGTTCCAAGGCAGGGACCGCAAGTACTGTGACTGGAGGAGTGTGATTCTGCGCCATTTTGCGCGCTGTGGGGGACAAAGGATCTAGTGAAAATGTGAAAGGGGGGAGCGAGCAGCACTTGGACGATGCGTGTGAAACTTGAAACGTACCGTGTGGTGGCCGCGCGCTCGCTAACTTGGTTTTAAACTTTACACACTGGCAGGCCGGCTTGTTATCTGCATTGGGTATACATATTGTTCCCAGATAACAGCTAGACCGTCCGCCATTGCATTGTCGAGGTAGTTCAATGACAAGTCCATCATGAGGATTCTCCAACGTGCAGCACCATGCTACTGCCATGCTTCCCACTTGGACTGAGCGCCCTCTTCAGCGCTTCGACGCAAAGTTTCAGTGTTATTGGCAAGCAGCCTCGTCACCGAATTGGACCTCCATACATATTGACGCACAGCGCTCAGATGGCACTTAAAGAGACCTCGGGATGAATTTCGCTTTGGCAGGCTACGACTGGACATACATCGAGACACAGTACTTGCACAGGGGCCAACACAAGTCAAGAGTGATATATATGTTATATAGGCAATCAAACAACCCCGTCGCTGACGACACACAACGCATCAATACTACCCATGGCTCATCCCCACAACCGCACTCACACGCGCGAATCGAACTCTATAGATCCTGGGCGTAGCTGTCCATAACCTTCCTAAGGTGAGCTTCAGTCCCAATACGTGGGGCGAAGCATGCATCGAAAGGTTTAGGGTGTGCGATGACACCATCGACGAAACCCTTGTCGTCGATAGGCGAGTTAGGGTCCTGCGTAACGCGGAAAGACCACAAGAGAAGCGCTGCGTTGATGAAGATGGACCTGTTGGCGATGTGTTGACCGGGGCAGATGCTAAACGACCAACAGCGTTAGTTCACATAGTACAGAAGAATGGCAACGAAGAGTCTCACCGGCGCCCGAAGCCAAAGCTGGGGAACTTGAGGTCGTCACGAATTTTGCCGTCGTTACCCAACCATCTCTGTGGGTCGAATTTATCGGGGTTGGGGTAGACCTCGGGGTCACGAGAGATAGCCCTGAACATTACGATGAGGATCACATTGCATCGATCTACCCGAGGTTTTGTGCGTACCAGTGGTTACCAAAGACGATGGCACCCTCGGGGATACAGAAGTCCTTCTGTGAGGAGTTTAAATTTTCCTGTTCGTAGACCAGTTGTACAGTCGGAAACTCACATAGGGGATGTCAGTCAATGCACGATGAGCGAAGCCTGTTGATCATATCAGAATCCATGTCGCTCTTTGAAATGCAGCCAACCTACCAAGAGTCGTAACCGGTCTCCACCGGAGACACTCGAGCATGAAGGCCTGGATCTGAGGCAGAGCATTGTAATCATCGAAGGTGGGAGCTAAGGATATCCTATCAGCCCGTCGCCAGCTCATTGCCACAGCCAATACATACCCCTGTCACGTCCAATGACGTTGTCCAATTCTTCCTGTACGATGTCCTGGGCCTCAGGGTGGCAAGCAGCCGCCATGACGACGACCATGATAGCGACGGCAGTCTATCGGACAGTGAGGAAAATTCAACTGGTGAGCTGCCTGAGACGACTTACAGTGTCTGAACCAGCACCGAAGAGCGAGCCAGCGAGATAGGCCATCTCCTCATCCGAAAGCTTGTGTGTGTTTTGGTTCTCGAGGAGGTACCTAGCAAAGGAAGGACCAGCTGCGCCAGTTTTCTGCAAATAGCTCCATAAGCATGAACGGCTGAACCCTAACAATACTCACCAGCTCCTTTGCAACACGATCCAACTGATCATGGAAAAGTTTCGATTCTTCCTTACGCCACGTCGTAAGGTAACTCGCGTAGAAGGGGACGTATTTCAAAATTGGATACCTCTCGATGAGTAGTGCACCCGGGCGCATCAGCATCTGGAAGCGCTTCAACATCTTGTGGATCATGACGATCTCGGGGGCATCGGTCTCCGTAGCCGTAGACTTGCCATAGGTGACGCGGAGGATGACAGAAGCGGCATATCTGTTGGCATGTGCTTGGTGACGCTTCGGGTCACGGAGAATATCGAATATGACATCCCGGGCAGCCTGCATCTGGATAGGACCATAAGACTCTGCTGCCTTTGCTTGAAGGTGGGTGTGTGCAGCTCTGTGGGCGACGTGTTTTGGATTAGCTCGGAGTTACTATGAGAGATGAAACGCGCGCAATTCTAACCTACGAAGCCTACGGAACTGCTCGCCTGCAGGTGCGAGGATCATGCGAAGACCACGGGACATGATTTCACCAGCCGCAACAGCACGGGGACGGTCCGCCAGCAAACCACCCTCTTTCTCCATAATATCTACAGATTCCTATGACCGGCGGTTGCATTGAGTAACTTTGACGGCCCGCGCAAAGTACCTTCATTCTCACCTGGTGTCGTCCGATGATGATCATAACTTTGGGGCCAATACGTAGCGAGATGACGGGCCCATACTGGTTGATCCACTGGGCAAACTGTTGGGATTGGCTGGTGGACCCGATACCAGTTCAACTACCAGACGTCAAGCAGATGAATGGAAGGACATACTTTGCTCTGGGGAAAGCGTTTCCAAATAACCAGTGACCGGGGGGGCCAGGAGGCAAAGGAAGGCGTTTCCTTGCCTTGAACTTGGCACCTATGGCAGCACCTGCGAGGGCAAGCGCCACGAGAGCGGCGAGGGCCTTCGTCTGAAGGGCGAGGTCGGACATCACTTCAAACATTATCTGTGTAGCGGTGCGCAAAGACAAGCACGAAACAGTACACAAGAAAGAAATAAGAAGGGAAAAAGAAGCAAGACAATGTGCTCATCAGGACGGAATGTTATATGGGAGGAAAGGCGGTTTTGCAACTAACCGAATTGAGACTAGGCTATCTCAGATAGTATGTTGTTATGTAATGCGGTGGTGGAGCCAGCGGGTCCGCGTAGTACTTGACAGATACACCGTCTGGCGCTGCAGACAACCTTGCAAGGGGGCAGTGAAGGGTAACCTAGCAAGGCGGGTTTCGAGCGTAGTGCGTCTTTAAAGGACTTCGGAGACAACGCGGCCTGTTACGTAGACCCGTCCTACTAATCGGTCAGTAAACGAACAGGCTCACCGACCTTCCGCACTTCCAAGCGAGATACTCCGAGTCTAGTAGTAGTATGACGACCCTTCGTCAAACCTCCCGGCGGTCGTGATCGCATCACAGGCCCATCATGGAATAACCCGCGCCCGTGTTACGCCAAAACCGATGGAGAACTCCATGATGGTAGGAAGATGCCGCAATGATACCACCAATGACAGCTATTTAGTCCGAGGCTCCCAGCCTCGAGGTCGCACTTGATAGATCCTCAATTCAGAAGTGAGTTGTTTGCCAGCTGATACATACAGTCTCATCAACTGTCTCCCCGTCGCACTTCGGCGTGGTGTATGAGTCGGTGTGCACTGCTCTAGCTGAGATAAGTACGCACTCAGTCCCAGCATTCGGGGGAAGATCGTGGTATAATGCAATGCTCAACTTGCACCAGCAAACGAACTTGAGAAAGGTCGCTGCATATATATACTAAGGAAGGATTTGATGGAAAAAGTATTGAGTGAGCAACTTCCTTGAAGAATGGACCATTGACAACAGATTGATGTTACTAGTATACGGAGACGTTCAGCACTGATCTACTCGCGACGGTCGAGTACTAGGTGCATACCTAGACTGGTATCCAGCCCGTACTGCATACCTATTACAGACTCAGTGTTTCTGAGTCGTGAGCCTGACAGTGATAGGCCGGATAATGATTGCTCGGGTGCACGTATGTATGTATTAATTCGGCTACTTACAGAGTCTACGTGCTCCCGAGCCGCTCCGAGTCGGACGCTTGATGCACTGCAGTGAGTAATCATAATGCATAATGATCCACATCAACAGCGCATTCCTCAAGGTACACTCGTTGTTGCGATGCACCTTGCAACTTGAGGTGTCTCATCAATTGCGATATTGTCGCCAAAACAACTGGAGGAATCTAAAGCGACGCAACAAACGGTCTGCTCATTATGAGTTTGTTAATGGGTACATGCAACTTGAAGAGTAATAGGCCAATCAACTCGCTCACAACAATAGCGACGGCGTAGATCGGCTCCCAACCAGTGGGCCTTGAAGTGGATAAAAGTGGCCCTTCAAAGCTTCGAGCTTCAGCGACAGCTCCATTCCACGCATGCAATGGAAGTATATAACCGGCGGCCGCCACCTTAAGTGCGTTCCGTTTGACATGGCGATGAATCGCCATCGTGCTTTACCGAATTTATCGATGGGCCTTCCAAGGCCAGTATGGTTATTGTCTGTAGCGCGCTATGGCCACACATCTTCTGCTTTAGATCCTGGGGGCTAAATGACTGACATCGTGGCCAGTATGCAGCTGCATTGCCATCTGCAGGCGCAGCTCCTCGTGGCGGTCAACATTGGAGATGAGTCGATGAGATGCTCCCTGCAGGTGCTGGTAGATCCGCGTGCCAAGGATAAACTTGGCTTCGTATCGATCATCCTAGATCAATAGGACGACGCTGTCGCGTTCACCAGCTGGCCGTGAGCAGATACAAAAGGCAACTGACACGGTGAGAATAACGGTACTAGAGACTGCATTGGAACCGTGAGTTTAGCCATACTAGATGGTAGTAATAAGAACATTTGAATGGGATGTGGAATGTATAAGGGAAAGTACGTGGCACGGTGGCAGTAGTATGACCCGTTTTATCTTATCTACATATAAACTACCAACTCAACTGCGTGAGAAAAGCAGCGGTCTCCAAGTCGCCGACTGCTCGCCAAATGCCCACCCTCTCCCGTAAACAATAAACATTCCCCACTGACCGGCGACCCTTCCTTTCTTTCTTGCGAGCCCTCGACGTCGATCGTCCGACCCTCTTTCCTCTTTTTCGTAGTCTTTCTTCCGCCCTTTGCTCCCCCTCGATGCGACCCCCCGAGGACAAACCAGTTCTAGTCTTGACACAGGTCAAGCAATTCCTGAAGATAGTTTCCACCAAAATCCATTCGAAACGGTGAGTAGGAAAGAAAATCTTTGCTACCGCTATTCTACCTCGGAGAAATATGTTATTGTGTATAAACGTACTTCCAGGTTCATCAGTGCATCTCTCTCCATTCGGAGGTAACACTTTCGAAACACTGTTTGACGAGACTTCTTTTCAGGCACCGTTACACTCTTGACTTGCCAGAGACACTGTACCACCACTCGCCCGCACACGATCTCCCCTACCTTCCTACGGAAATATGGTTGATGGTTCTGCGCGAAGCAACAGCCACGTCTCCAGACCCCCTCGACATCTCCCTCGGGCTGTCGTTTCTGGAAACGCCCTGTGAGGTAGCAGAATACCACGATACCATGCGCGTGAAACGGGACCTGTCGCTCGTTAGCAAAGCTTGGAATAGATACGTTCAAGAGTATCTGTACGAGTTTGTGTGGATAAGCCGAGCAAGTCAGGCCAAAGCGCTGGCCTGGACTCTACTGACCGAGTTCATTGACGGAAAGCCATCAAGCGGGCAGTGGATTCATCGGCTGCACATGGAGACACCTGCGTTGAAGCGTTGTGCGACCGATGACATTCGCACCATTCTCGACTATGCGCCACACTTGGTTATTTACTCGGACCACCATGCCGTGCGGTGCACACGTTATCAGGAGTTCAATGACGTGCGATGCTCGCCGGAGCAAATGGTGTCTGCACTTGCTAGCCCCCATAGCAAGCTACGGAAGCTGTCCCTCACAAATTATAGCGACGACCCCTTCCCGTACCACATGTCGCCAATGCTCAAGCAGACAGCAGCGAATCTCGAGTATCTCGAACTTTCTTCATCAAGCATTCCTGTCCTCTCTGGCCACACTCTCGCACGGGCACTTGTTGTTTCACTTCCCGTTTTGCAGTCACTCAAACTGAGTCTGGACAACACCACTTTCGCAGTTATCGCAAAATGGAAAATGCCCAGATTGCGAAACGTATCGGTTGTTTCTTCCGATTTTGGTTATGCTGGTCAAGGTTTCGCCTACTTCTTTGCTGCCCACGGGAAAAAGATCCATCAGCTGGAGCTTGGGCATTCCTCGTCACTTATCGTCGAGCATAATCTTTCACTCCGACCTCGTCCCGTACAGCAAATCCCACTTGCAGAGTGGTGCCCGAACTTGAAAGAGTTCATATGTTCAGCGGATGCAGAGTGGAATTGGCAGAGCCCCGACTGGATTGCGCCACATATCTTACTCCCCGCGCACTCTCATCTTCGATTCATTGGTATTCGCGACATCGACAAGCGCTTGCTGGACGATGCCGAATCATTCCCTTCTGACATCGAAGACGACGCGGCGTTCTTCCCACTCGTCGAACAGGTCTCATCTCTCCTGTTCAACGATGCATTCCCCTCCTTGCGATACATCCGTGATCTTAGCCGCGCATCGCACTCCATGCGCGCTGGTCCCCGCCCGGAAGTGAGGATATTGAAGTTCTGGGCCAAGATTCTTGAGCGCTGTGGAGAACGTAAAGTCTGGCTAGAAGACTTCCGTGGTGTTAACATCACTACTCGTGATCTCAAACGCGCAGGACTAGCGGACACATGACGTGTTTCTCATCATTACCGTCATGGCTTATTGTGCTACCGGGAGTCATTTTTTCGTTCAATCATCTCCACTTTCGACTTCTGTCTATTCGAGCCCAACCCCGGCCACGCGGATTTGAGTCACCAAGTCATTTATGCATTCCCGTCTCATCTTTTGCGGCCTCACTGTATATTTCTCGTCATCGTCCATCACTGTATCCAACATACCATATGCATTCCCAACTTCATTTTCCATCTGTCGCCGAACACCATTACACTGCGCCACTCGACAAATCATATCATCGTTCTAGCCCAACTTAGAGACATCTTCTCCTCGGTTCACCCCATCATTCTTGGTTCCGGTTCTTGCGTTATGCGTTGTGATATCCTTCTCATCCAACTTCGACCACTTTGGATTTTTCCCGTCTTTTTACATTCTCAGTTGTGTTTTCGTTCAGAGGACATTATTGTTCTGCTTGCATTGAATGGATCTGGATACCTTGCGATCATCGGACACTACATATGATCTTCCGCATTACCATTTCGCATCTTCATCACCTTGGCGCACTCGTTTCCCTTCGGTCGTTGGAACTCGAAAAGCAAGATCACTACTCTTCTCAGGTTCGGACTTTCTTCTCTCTTCGTGAG
>KN819323.1:454749-474579 GCA_000827475.1 Paxillus involutus ATCC 200175
GGTCTTATTCGCGCAGTGCTTCCTATAACGCGGGAAATCATTGTATCGAAGTCCATATGCACTGCGCTGCTCGTTGGCAAGCTGGAGGGCTGTCAACCGGTACATGATGTTTTCGATGTGTTCTGCCCTGCATATCTATTAGATCATACCTTGGAATGACAATTTGCCTTCGCTCATTGGTATATGTCAAGGAGTCCGATGTTAATTTGCTCGATGTGCTGTCCAATACGTGCCTTTGTACGCCAGCTCCTTGTGGAATGTCAGAGTATGGAGTATGGAGGAGAACAGAGGAACTCGGGAGTGTCCGCTACTTGCCAGTGCATACTGCAACCGCGCTTCAATTGATCGCGCATCGCTTAAGAGGTGCTTTAGAACACGCGTCCATCCGTTCCATTTCTACCACTTCCGTAGCATCACTACCTACGAGCACTTCCAATGGCCGAGATACTACCACCCACACTCCAGAATGTTTTGGACCAGAAATCGTTGAAGTGGATATTCTGTGGTATGTTGTCCTGCTGCCCCGATTTCAGTTCATTACAACTCATGCCCTACTTTATATAGGTGGTAAGGGAGGTGTCGGTGAGTGCCTGACATGATCTGTCCTGTACGCAGACAACGAATACCTGGTCCACAGGCAAGACGACCACCTCGTGTTCACTGGCCATCCAGCTCGCTCAATGCCGAGAATCTGTCCTGCTCATCGTAAGTCTCGATCAACGACAACGTTCCGAACTTCACCAGTCAGACACGATCATTGCCGCATAGTCCACAGATCCAGCACACAACTTGTCCGACGCTTTTGGTCAAAAGTTCTCCAAAGATGCCACGAAAGTGAACGGCTTTGACAATCTCTCTGCCATGGAAATAGACCCTACAAGTGCGATCCAGGAGATGGTCGAGCAGTGTATGTCAGTTTGTTTAACCAACGCTCATCGTTCTGACCCCCTACTGCCTCACCAGCCGACCAAAACGGAATGATGGGTTCGATGATGCAAGATCTGGCCTTTGCAATTCCTGGTGTAGACGAAGCCATGAGTTTCGCGGAGATTATGAAGTATGTCTCCCCTCGCCTATCTTCTCCTGACTCGCGCCTCAAGACCTTGCTAGACACGTCAAATCAATGGAATACTCCGTCATCGTCTTCGATACCGCACCGACAGGCCACACGCTCCGCTTCCTATCTTTCCCTACCGTCCTTGAGAAAGCACTCGGGAAGCTCAGCACTCTCAGTGGTCAATTCGGGCCTATGATCCGGCAGATGTCCTCCATGATGGGTGGGCAACAGGACTCGCAAGAGGACATGTTCGCCAAGCTTGAGTCTATGCGTGCCGTCATCAATGAGGTTAACACGCAGTTCAAGGATCCGGTATGTGTATACTTGACTGTGTTCGGCGGTAGTTCAATATGACCGGCGTTACTCTGTGACAGGAAAAGACTACGTTCGTTTGTGTTTGTATATCGGAGTTCTTGTCTCTGTATGAGACGGAGCGCCTTGTACAAGAGCTGACGGCGTATGAAATCGACACGCACAACATCGTCGTGAACCAATTGCTCTTCCCCAAGAACTGTACGTTTTTCCCTTCCACCTCTTCTCACATCACTGACTCCCAATCCATCGCGGCACAGCATCCAATTGCGAGCACTGCAAAGTCCGCCAAAAGATGCAGCAAAAATACCTCGCAGAAGCACACGAACTCTACGACGAATTCTTCCACATCGTCCAACTTCCCCTCCTCACCGAGGAAGTGCGTGGCCCGCAAAAGCTCAAGGAGTTCAGCAAGATGCTCGTGGAACCTTATGTTCCTAGTCTCGACTAGATATGAGGGGAATGGTGCATTGCATAGATGGAAGGTGGTTAATTCACCCGTGCGCTGTATAATTGCCTTTTACTACCTGGACATCTGATAGTGCTGCCCTGGAGAGGAATTTATGGATAATGGGTACGCATCGATGCATTCCACTCTTAGATCATCGTGGCTGAACTACGTGTAGGTAGTAACTTCATGCTAATTCGATGGGCGGGAGAACTTGCCTGAATACTGAACCATGTTGAGATCGGGATCCTATGGGTATGTGTGAGAAGGTCGTTTTGCACTGAGATGCTATATCCTTGCTTGAGGCATGTATCAACATTGATGATGTCTCGCAGTGCGCCAACGAGATCTGAATCCTTGATTTTTCTTTCATGTGACCGCACCGCGTCCGTTGATTTTGCCAAACACTGGTAGCCCTTGTAATTTTTGTTCCGGACTAGATTTGTCTTTCATTTTTCACTCGGATTTGTGCCATACACCGATTTGTACTCGCCTCCTTTTCTCTCTCGACTGTAGTCCCTTCTTGGTTCGGACCTTGAACTGAACTGTCTCTCATTTCAATCTGGATTTGTGCCATTTTGTACTCGCCCCCGCTTATTCTCTCTACACTAGTAGCTTCTTGTTGCATAAGTATAGGTAGTATGTATCTTAGGCTCGGAAGTAATCATAATTCGTTCCAATTTACTTCGCTCGAGCACTGGGAAGTTGGAACCTAGTAGCGCTGCCAACTGGGTTGTACTTGATGTTGGAAACACGAATGTAGGACGAAATTAATGCCCTGCAGACGCAGTGATCCCAGGGTATGATCCGTGTGTATAGTGTTCGATTTTTTGCTTCACATCTTCGCAAGCGATCGTTATGTATCTCTTTGAAAGACGATCACTTTGGAACTCACCTTTCTGAAACAAGGATGTGGGCGCGCCTCCCGTCAACCAGGCGACTGACCTGCCGCTGGGCCGCGTAGGGTGACAGTTGAGAAGACGAAGGTCTTCGCCATCTAGTCATCGGACCGAGATGCTCATTGCTTACTCCCGAAATACTTCTTGCCAGACGAGCTCTCCACGAGTCCATGGATATGACACCGACTTATCGTGCTCGCTTGTGGCTCTATGGCTTCATGGCGTCTTTGTTCTAGGCTAAGCTTTCCCATCGACCTTCCAGTCGTCGATGCCAAGAAGACGGGAGAATGTTACGATGGAGGCCAATCGTTATGGTGATGATCATCGGATGTTTCTGCTGTTCCCATCAGCAGCGAATGTGCATGTGGAAGGGGGGGAGAGAAGTGACGTTTCAAAATTTCATTGTTCATCTGGATTCTTTCATGCATTCGGGCTTCATCCGAAGTTCGAACGGCATGTATATCCTCACAGTACATTCATCGGCGAATCCTGGGATACTGGAGGTATAGAGTTTCCTCTTAGCGTTCAAGCTTCGTTCCGCGATCTTGCCCGTGCCTTCCAAACGGTGATGGCTTAGGGGTTCCAAATACTCCGTAGCTGGAAGTTCAAACCTTCTACCTTAAGGCGCCTCGCTTCGGGTGTTGGTGCATCGATCCTATTGTTCTTCTTCAGAAAGATGCTGCTGGTAGCTCTGCTGTGCGAACCCGAAACCATACCAACAACAACAGACCTGATGGGACTCGGAGAAGGCTTGGCGTCGCCGACAATATTAATGGACACCACTGGATTTTCAAGTCATGTTTTTCCAAGCGAGTCAGGGGTCATTCTCATTCTTACAGTTTCAAGTTACTTGGTTGAGTGCTATATACAGCATCTGTGTTTGTACAGCAAGATTTTATCATCTCTCACACACAATAATTTATACCCTGTAATGCAAGAAGAAACGAAGTTAAGCTATCTCTCGAACAGTCAGGAATGGGTGGGAACGTACGTATCGTCTAGAGACACGTGTGGTCATGAATGGGGTAAACACCATCAGCTGACTTTCTCGCATGATTCGGAGTCACCTACCGTCATATTGGAAGCGCGTCTGCCGAGGAAAAAGCTTAATGGCAACGAATGCGCGGGTAGTATTAAGACAAGGACGTACCTTCTTTGGGTTGTCAGGCGCGGTCCGGACGTATCTGTCGTTATCTACAGGTCTTTCGAGACCCAAGTTTTTTCAGCGTCTATAATGAGCACCGTGGCACAAAGCTTACCGCTCCTTCACCTACGAGTAACTCATTAGAACAAATCGAATGAGAAACATTCTGAACCGTACCTTGCATGATGCAAGCATACTCTGGAGGGTAACGCAAATAGCAGAGACACTCAATACTGGGGACCACTCTGTCCCAAGGATAGAGGCGCAGATCTGCCAGGGGTCAGAAATACAACTGAGTGGCGGCACTGAGTATCGAAGCCTGAGACTTACATGTCCGTTGGAATACACGTGCTAAGATCGTGTCAGAGCACATCGCCACAGTAACTCGTCCTCGATAAACATACCGGGTGTATGGGGGCCTGTATGTTCTGGTCTACGACGAACTGGACCGCTGGAGATGAGATGGGGTAGTTTGCGTCGAAGCGAAACATCAGCTTGAACACCTCCCCCTGATCGAGTGACGAGCCAATTCGTCAGCTAGGCAAGTAGGTAAATAAGACGACGACCTACCTGGTATAGACTTTCTCCCAAAACCTCTATAGAGAAGAACCAAGTCTCGAAGTTGTCTGCGTTCAGGAGTTTGATGCCTAGATATTTGCGAGTGAGTGAACGAAACACCGGGAGATGGAAGTGAATACCACAAGGGCATCCTTCAGCATGAATCTCATTGAGCTCTTTGCGCAGACGCCGAGCCGAGATTGAAGCCATGCCAGTACAAGTAGCACAAGTGCAGAACAACCCGCCACTAGTACTTGAAGGCGATGGTATCACATTTGGAAGTTTGAGAAACATCTACAAACAACATTATCCATCATAAGCAAGTTGCCATCGTATTCATAGCTCTCTAATGTCAAAATTTTCCTCCCTGCCTTAGAGTCACCTGCTGCCCACTCTTATTGTCCAGGGATATGCAGGCGCTCGTGGGGAGGTAGATCGACTTTCCTGTCCTTCAGCTTCTGTGCACTTGCCTCATGATTTTGCACAATGAACTACAAGAATATAACTTTTACAGGTTCTGATATATTTCGTCGCTACACTTGTACATTGCTACATGAGAAATATACATCATGATGTCTTGGCCGCTGCCTCCAGTGTCATTGCTTCTTTCGCCCGTGCTGCTCTGTCCGCTTTGATCTCCTTCAAGATGTCCCCAGCTTCGGTTTGCAGTAGCATTCCTCCAAGCTGCGCACCGAGGTTTTCAGCCTCGCCCCCGTTAGTAACCTTGCCCTCGATGGTCTGTACAAACTGCCGCTTCCCATCAAGCGATGTGACGCAGCCTGTGATCTCCAACACTGCACTCTTCAATATCAACTCTCCACTCTTTAGCCTTTCCTCCCCTTGTTCCACGTTGGTCAGCTTGGTATTGACTCCAACAGGGACGCTGCATCCCCCCTCCAGCGTGCGCAACATAGCGCGCTCGGCGAGACACTTCCACTGAGTCCTTTGGTGGGTAAGGGCCTCGCACAACTCGGATAGCTCCTGCGACGCGTCGCTCCGAATCTCTACAGCCAACGCACCCTGGGATACAGCATAATAGAGAACCGGAGGCGCCAAGTCTTGCGTTGCGCGATCCAACCAGCCTAGGCGCACAAGGCCAGCCTTAGCGAGGATGAGTGCATCGAATGCATCATCTACACCGGTCGCATCTAATTTCTTTAGACGCGTGTTGCTGCAACTCAGTAGTAAATACCCGTGTAGACCATGCGATCGAGCTACGGAACGTACAGGTTTCCGCGCTGTGCAGGCCCGCTGCTCAGTCCTGATGAGACGGAGAGATGGCCTGTACTCACCACATCCTTGAAAACCATCTCCAGGTCTTTGTGATGATTCTGGAGATAGTTCTTGACCTGGGCTGCCCGCCGCACACTACTCGTACCAATCCTGCTACCAGCTGGCATATCCTCCAACATCTTGTAAGGGGAACCTTTCTTCATCACCAAGCTATCGAGACATTCTTCTCGCTCCAATATTGCTCCGATCTTGAATCCTTCAGGTAGGTCCGTTGGTACGTCCTTGAGACTGTGGACGAGCATATCCACTTGTTTGTTCGCAAGCAGTTCTTCGAGCCCTTTCGTCCACAGCGCTTTACCGCCAAGTAAAAAGAGCGCTTGCGATTGATTTTTGTCACCCTCGGTTTCATTGAATTTGGTTTCGAAGGTATAAGCGGGGAACTTCTCTGCGAGTTTCTGGATGACGATCTTGGTTTGGATCTGTGCGAGTTCTGACTGTCTAGATCCGAGGGTGAATGTCGTTTGTTTGGACTCGGAGGATTCTACCTCGAATGTAGATGCCATCGCGAACCAAGTACTGGTGTTCGTTGTCAGAATCACCAGCGATATTGATCAGTGCTTCAACCGTCCGTGGGATCAAATTATTGTGGGCGCAAATTTCCTGTACACCTCGAAGTAGTAGGTGTACCAAAGGTGCACAGTACTTGATCGGTTAGTTATAATCCAGCTCGACATGTCATATACAGACCGTCATATGCATTCTGGCCATATTACAACATAAAATACAGGCCCCTTCCTGCTAAACTAATCTCTTGCGATTAGGACCATATGCACAGGGTAGATAATTTAGCATGATGGGTGTGAGATATTCACGAATCACGAAAGTAACCACGATGCGGTCGCCGAGGTCCCGAACTTCATGATACATTCCGCGGCCAGGAAGCGAATGGACTTGTGGTTCATCACTACTTCCACCCATCTTGTTTTTTGACACAGGCCAACGACCGCCATACAAGATGAGGCTCACGGCTACCTTTGTCTCCTTGTCCTTGTTATTCCTCACTACGCTGACCAGTGCAGCGACACCTTCCAGGCGTCCATTCAGCGCTCAGGATGTCAACCTTTGGAAGCTTGAAGCTCGCGAAAAAGCACTTGCAGCAGCCCAGAGATCTCCTTTCGTCCTTCAGGACTCAGCGAACGCCGACTTCTCTTTCGAACCGGCTCACGCGCGACTACACGATCCCTATGCCGAGTTCCCAGAACAATTTTTCACTCAACCTATAGACCATGCTGAGCCCTCGCAGGGGACGTTCAAGCAGCGCTATTGGGTAAACACTCGTCACTATGTGCCAGGTTCGGGTGGACCTGTTATTGTTCTTGACGGAGGGGAGACGAGCGGGGAGGACAGGCTCCCATTTTTGGATACAGGGATCGTCGAAATCTTGGCTAATGCGACGGGGGGAGTCGGTGTTATTCTGGAGCATCGATACTATGGTATGTTTAAATCTTGCTAATAGTCAGTTAGCTGGGACGTTGCCATTGACGTTTGTTCAATGCATGATAGGAACGTCCATGCCCGTGTTGGACCTGAGCACTGACAATCTAAGGTGAGCCTACTCAAGGAAAATAACAGTCATTGTTTGATTTGTTGGGCTGAATACATCGGTCGTTGTGATAGGTGGTTGAACAACGACCAGGCTGCCGCAGACTCCGCGAATTTCATGGCTAATGTCAAGTTTGAGGGCGTAGATGAAGATCTGTCAGCTCCCAATACCCCCTGGATTTACTACGGTGTATGGAATAATCCCATACAACTTTCACATATGTTTTAAGTTGACGAATCATTGCAGGGTTCTTACGCAGGTGCTCGGGCAGCGCATATGAAAGTCTTGTACCCAGATCTCGTCTTTGGTGCCATCGCCTCCAGTGGTACATCTTGAACCTTCTCCACACTGCTTCATACACTCAACCTTCCCTATAGGTGTCACCCATGCCGCCCTTTCTAACTGGGAGTACTATGAAATCATTCGCACAGCCGCTGATCCCATATGCTCCGCCCATATCGAAAACGCCATAAAGACCATCGATGCCCTCCTTGAAGTTCCTCATCTCAGACAGCTCATCAAGGGTCTCTTCGGGCTGCAAGGCCTCGAAAACGACGATTTCGCCTCCGTCATTGAGGTCAGCTGATTTGCCCATGGTCGTGATTTGCTATGCTGAACAGTCAACAGGGTCCGCTCAGTGCCTGGCAAGCCAAGAACTGGGATCCAGAAGTCGGCAGCGCGAGGTTCGATGAGTTCTGCGAAGCGTTGAGCAAACCAATCGTTGGTGCTACGCACATCGCAGCTTTGCCGGTCGGTCATGAGGACCGCCTCCTGACGCTGTGGGACGAACACAAGATCGACTTCTCTATCTTGAACTATGCCCAATGGATCAGGGAGGTAAGAGCAGTCGTCATATTCTTGTTACGAAGTTGTGACGACGGGGTTCGACTCAAACAATAGAATCAAGTGAAGCGCTGCGTTGACACAGAGGCAACAGTCGAGGAGGTAAGTGCGCCATACTCCGACCTTTCCACGGCAGCTGAGTGAATCGATAACACCAGTGCTATGGCACGTACGACGATGATAAATTCACCGACACTTCCCTTGATCAAGAATGGCGTCTGTGGTTGTTCCAAGTCTGTACCGAGTGGGGTTACTTCTTCGTATGTCTTCTCTTTATCATCAGAACGAGGGGAGGTAGTAAACATTAGAACTTCGCAGACCGCTCCTCCTGACCCAGAACATCCTCGGATCGTATCGAAATTGATGACCATGGATTACGCCACGAAGATCTGCCGCCAGGTAAGCTGTTTCTTCATTTACCACATGCCCGGTTTTGGTCGAGCATCGAATATTCTGGTTCCCATAGGCATACCCTCCTGGAAAGTACTTCACAGTCCCACCGATGCCCAACGTCACAGCGGTTAATGCCCTCGGAGACTTTGCAATTGCTGCAGATAGACTGGCTATCATAGACGGCGAAGGTACTTTTCTATGCTTCCACTCGACCTAGTAACTAAACCATCTGTCCCGGACATGTGTAGTTGACCCTTGGAGACCCTGCACACCTCACAGCGACTACGCGGAAGACAGGGAAGATACAATCCTCCAACCGTTCAAGCTTATACCTGGTATGTCTTGGTACAAGTGTTCATTACCATGCGCTCAGTCAACGACATCCTCAGATGCCGTCCACCACTATGACGAGTACGGCCTTCGCGACATCACGGCTGAGCCCCTGGAGATTCAACAAATTCACTACGAGATGATTGCATTCGTGTTGGAGTGGTTGAAGGATTTCAGTGCGTAGATCTGGCATTAGTACTTCGGTAGTATACCTTGTGATGTGGACTGTCTCGCATGTATGTTGTATATATGGGCAACAAGCGGTGATTCATGCCCGATTTTCTTGTGACCAAAGTCTTTGCAAATGTCAATATCTCTCTATCACCACCCTACTCGTTTACCCTCATCCACAGACCCACCATATCCCAAAGTCGCTGCCTAGCCCTCGACCAGGCTTCTTTACGCATCCTAATACACTCCTTGCACCACCCTTCTGCTTCCCAATCAATTTTCAGTAGCTCCTGCAACCCAGAGATGGGATCAAACAGGAAGTCTTTGTAGACACCGGAGTTGTGGACCAGGCGGTCCCACGCTTCACGTTTAGCGTCCACGGAGGTACATTTTGGCAGACTGTGGACTGCAGAGGCAGTAGAAGACGAAGAAGCCACGGGGTAGGCTGGTGATTCAGCGGGGTTGCCATCCTGTGGGGTCTGCGAACTTTGAGTAGCTTTCCCACTGCCATCTCTCACCTGAAAAGGGCACGTGAATGAGGGGTCGAGGCAGGCAGCATCTTGAGCCCATGCCGATACCAGGTGCTCTCTCATCCTTCCAATGAGCCGTTCATCAGACCTGCTTATCTCCTCCCTGGAAATACTTCCTTTCATGTCCCTCCCCCCTTCTGACTCCTCGTCGACATCCATGCCCTCCTCATCGTCCCCATCTCCAAGTCCACATCCAGACCCTCTTGCCATCTCGTAAAAGGCTCTCTTGAGTACACCGGGAATTCCCCACCTCCGCCCAAGCACTGCAACTTCAACTGCACCGGGTTTGTACTCTTCTGTGATGTCATCCAATAAAGGTAGCCACTCTGCCTCAAGGAACTTCATCGCGACGGCACGGTAACGAGTGAATTGGAGAGAAGTTGCCGCCCGTAGGATGGAGGCGAGGGTGGAACGGGTGGGCTTGCTGAAGTGAAATTGCCTATGCAAAGAGAATGAGCGAGGCGAGTGAGTATAACCATTTGTTTTAGATAGTAACTGGATATAGAAACATACGTAGGATCCCGGTCATACTCCAAAAGTGCCGCCAAATCTCCTGGAGCAACTTTTTTCAATTGGTAAATCAGTCCTCCCTCCCCATCCTCGACCATGTCCACTTCATTCCTAAATTTGTCACCTATTCCCCCATCCCCGCCAAAGACCTCTGCGAATAACGTGCTTAGGTCAACCAGTCGTGAGCGGTGGAGCCTGAACAGCACACCACCAGCCTCAAGGACGGTGTTGCCATCCAAAATCCAAAATTGCTCATGTTTCTGAGCAGCAGGACGAGAAGAGGGGCGGGGGCGCTTGACTAGTTTCTTTCGTGGAGGTGGGGTTGGGGATGTGGTAGGATCCTGTATCTTGCTCGGAAAGTGTTCATGTTCGATCTCGATGATGTCAGAGGATGCATCAGCAGTCCGCTTGCGTTTTCCCTTGTATTTGGGCTGTACATCAGGTTCGTCTTTGCAGACAGGGACTTTCAACGTTACTTTGGGTGTTGGAATCGGGCCTCCCTTGTTCACCAGCTTGTCTACACCCTGGTCAGTCCTCTTTAGAGTCTTCAGGGGGAAGCGGCTCCTGTCTTTCTCCTTGCCCTTTCCTTTCCCAACACGACTCTGGGAAAGCAGTTCCGAGATGGAAGGCAAGTCCGATTCCGAAAGTGCAGACATGTCCGATTCAGGGCCATAAGATGGAACCCCACCCTGTGCAGATAGGTCAACACTGGGATCAATTAATGGGATTGGATCGGGTGAAGACATGGGGAATGGCTGCGAGGGCGGAGGTGCAGAAGCATTGGGGGACTTCTTAGGAACGCTTGATGGTTCTTTGGCCTTGTTCCGAGGAACTGGTACTATTCTGGTAGGTTGCGAGTGATTGACCCTTAAGGTAGGTGAGTTAAAACTTAGAGGATTTATTGTTTTTCGAAGATAAACTTACCTTGGTTGGGCACGGCCAGTGGTAGTCGCAGCCAGTTGGGGTTCCTCTGTCCCCTTTCTCTCTCCTTCGTTACTGTCTTCCTCTTCATTTCCTTCCCCTTTATCACTATCTTCACCATTAATTTCGCCTTCTCCCCCAGGCCCCTCCTCAAGCTCATTGTCTCCTTCAAGTTCATCACCTCCCTCACGTTCGTCATCTCCCTCACCTCCCTCCCTCACTTCTTCATTGACATCCACCATCGTTTCATCTGCATCATCCTGATCAGGTTCATTAGGAGTTGTTGGGCGCGAATTTTCATATAGAGAAGCTTTCCACGACGGAGACGAGCTGGACTTGTTCTCGACTCTCGAGCAATTGTCCTGGTCCATCTTCTGTCGTTTGTGAGCTTTGGTCGCTGCGACAGTCCACCTCCTTTCATATGGTAGTGCCGAACGGGACAGAGGCTCAGAGTTGCTGGCCGGGTCTGGGGTCCTCGAGTATTTTGGGCCTGAACGCCTTGCTATTTGTCTGGTTTTCCTGCGAATACCCACTGACAGTGGTGGTGAATCTAAAGTTTTTGGGAGGGACTGTGGTACCGGGTTTTCTTTGGCTGTTAGGGGCATGGACGCCACGGTCTCGGCAGGAGTGTCGGAGGTGTCACTGTCAGAATCTGTTGAGCTCTCGCGAGATGGCACTCCAATTTTACGACCCCGATGGTTCCAGTGAGACCGCTTGCCAGCTAGTTGCCCTCGCACTGACTCGGAGGTCGTACCCACATCACTAACACTGTTGACGCAAACATCGTCAGCGCGACTTTGTGCTGAGCACAACAACTTACGAATCTGTTTTCGCACTGGTGCGGGAATTTGGGACTTTCCCTGAACCTACCATCTTGTCAGAGTCTGACTTGCTTCAAGCCTTGCGAGGGTTGCATGCAGTCTGTCGACGTGTACGATTAGAGCAGACTCGCACGTGGACTTGCCTGACCAGCGGAAAGCAGAGAGTCAAGATGGATTGGGGTTGAATTTACCAATGCCGGCACTGTCGGACCTGCTCTGGAGACTACTAGTACTGGTGGTCCCGCTCTTCTAGTTCGGTCTCTCGATTTCATCGATTTCAACGGGCTGCACGAGCCTGAGAGTCCGAACGTAGCATCCACTCAAACGTAGGATACCTCAGGCCTCAGGCTTCAACTTCAAGTTTCAGTACTAGTACTCACTCCTCAGTCGCAAAGCAATGCAAAAAGATGCAGTGGTAAGGAATCACGAGTGTTGTATTATGCACAAGCCAAGCGTAGTATGTAGTGTACGGATCGGTGTCCATGGATTAAGGTATGAGAGCGGTATTATTCCATCCGTGAACTTAAAGGAGCGTGTGTCGTATGTTTAAAAGAATGAATCTGTCTCGAGATGTATCATTAACTTAGCTTGCCAATAGTCCCGGCGATGTCAGGATGCTATGACCGGATCACTGGTAGGCATGGAGGGTGAATGCTGACAGTACTAAGAAGCCCGAGTCTGACCCAAGTGTCAGCCGATCGCTCAGTATCCCATGCTTTCGAACTCACCAGGTTGTCGTTTTCCCTACCCTTCAAGCTCCGTGCCTAACCATTCCCAGAGCTTCTGTCGCTCCTGCGACCACGCCTCTCGCCGCACTCTCACACATTCCTGGCACCACCCATCTTCCTCCCATCCGATATCCGTGAGGACCTGCAGCCCACAAATAGGATCAAAGAGGAAGCGCTGATAGACGCCAGAATCGTGCACGCGGCATTCCCATGTTTCGCGCTGAGTAGCGATGGAAGGACAATCGGGGCTGGTATGATCGGTGCATGGCGGCGAAAGACGAGCTGCTGTCTGAGCCCACGCCAATACCATGTATTCTCTCATCCTCCCGATCAAGGCCAGATCCGCCTTACTGATGCCCTCTAACATCTCCTTCTCCTCTCCCGGTTCGCTTTCGACGGTGTCCGTCTCTGCACGATTGCTAGCGAGCCCGTAGCCACCGTCGGACCTGACTAATTCGTAGAAAGCCCTGGGCAATACGCCCTCGACTCCGCATCTGCGCCCCAGCACAGCGACATCCATTGCGCCCGCCTTCTTCTCTAGCCCCAGAGCACCCAATGAGCACGACCACTCAATCTCAAGGAACTTGATTGACAAAGCGCGGCAGCGATCGAAGCGGAGGGAAGTCGAAGCGCGGAGGAGTGAAGAAAGCATCGGGAGTGTTGGGGCAGTGAAATGAAATTGCCTGTAAAAAGAGGAGTCTCAGCACAAGTAAAAAGAAAGAGACGATGTGAGCTCACAAAAGATCCCAGTCCAGCTCTAACAAGGCTGCCCAATCACTCGCTGAGACGTTCTTGAGTCGATAGACTTTTCCACCGTTCTCATCATCCAAGACTTCCAACTCCTCGGCGACAGCTTTTCCCATTTCCTCGCTCATGAGGCAAGGGTCACCGAACGCTTGCGCGAACAAAGGGCTCTGTTCGACGAGGCGCGAGCGATGCAGTTGGAACTGTGTGTTGTCGGCCTCTATCACGACATTTCCATCTGCAATCCAGAACTTGTCGTGCCTCTGAACTTGGCGGCTGGGTTTGGCGGGAATATCGGCGCAGGGAAGATTTGCCTCACTCTCGTCGAGTGGAGCGGCGGTATCGCTGCTGGGTTGTGCTTGGGAATCCTGGCTACTGCCGCTAGCTGCGTGGCTGATTGTGTCTGGAGTTTGGGAAGGTGTAACAGAAGGTACGGATAGCGCTGGCGAAGAGGTTGCGGCCTCCGTGTGAGGCTCGACGAGCGCGTCGTCGTTCTCTGACGCCTTGCTGTCGTTGCCTCCGCTCGCCTGTGGGGGGGAGCCATCCTCATCGGTCGGTGTAGCCGAAACTGGACTGGACGGCAGCGAGTCGTCTTTGGAACGATTGGCTAACCAGGGCTCGACCACGAGCTGGAATGTTATGGGTGTAGAAGAGGACTCAGTAGTACTGCTGACAGAAGAACGTGTCAGAGCAGCTTTAGCCTTCATTTTGACCCCCTGCTGTTCAATCGACGATCTGCGCTTCCGCAGGATCCCGTGCTGATGAACACTTTCCACATTTCTCCTCCTCTTCAGGAACTTGAGCCGAGCAGCAGCCTTCCTAGCGGTGGTTTTGAATCCACTTCCAAACGAACCCGACTTGTCTGGTGACTGTTCGCTCTCTGGAGCTGCAGGCTTTCCAGGGTTGGGTTTGGAAGGGAAGTTGGCGAAACGCACGCGCTGAAGTTGGCCCCGGAGGACCGTAAGCTGCATCGGCGGCTGCTCCTCCCCAGACGCCACGGTCTCCAGAGAGGCTACACTGCTTTGACATTGAGGAAGGTCGTTTCCATCCACGTAAACGTCGAGTCCAGTTTTGGAGGCACACCACAGTCGGTGACTCGGCGTGAGGCTTGACTTGGAACTCTGACTCGTGTCTTGTTCGCTCTTCGTCATGGGAGGGAGTGACTGATGAAACTGCTCGACACACGGGTAAGTTGGGCGTTTGGCAAGAGAGACTGGGTCCTATATAAGCTCCGTTGCCTACTAGAATACTTCAGGGCTAACCCTTCCTCAGCCGAGGGCGAGCCAAAACGTAAGTGCTGTAACATTGTTTGTCCTTCACGTCCCTGAGCCTCCGAGTCCGGGGTCGAGAGCGGCTTGGGCTCCGTCGTCCTCCACGATAAGCGTCGTTACATTGAATACACCCCAAGCCTCCTCCTACACGTTAACGAGTACGATGATTCGTTTCCCTACCTGGATTCGACACCGACAGTGATTGGCACTGGCACGCCGTATCATTCGAAAGTCCTTGGCACAGCCTTTCAAATTTCAGTCTTTGACGGTCCCCGACTCGGACACGGTCTAGTTCTCGGTGTGCAAGTCATTCCACTCGATGGCAACACCTGTGGAAGTAGTCGGCTCGGAAGAGTCTCGGAAGTGATTGAATATCATGTTGGCCGCCATCATGATATCAGTTGAAACTGTAAAAATAAACGCGTTTCCCCCTAGCTACAAAAATCTCCCACTGACACCGATAGGCCAGTACACAGCCCCTACTAGTTCCCAATCCTCAACCACGATGCCTTACACTTCATTCGCAGTTGCAGGCGCCGGTCCCACCATCGGTGGACGCATTGTGCAGGTAGGCCGTATCTCCAGGCATGCTCGGACGGATGTCGTAATCTCTATCATAGGCTCTAATAAACCGGGGAGCCTCGGTTGTGGCTCTTGCACGACCCGGAAGCACCTCAACCCAAAGCCCACTCCTAGAAGGCGCCAAAATCGCAACTGTAGACTACGCCGACGTCAAAGCTGTCGCCTCCATCTTCCGGGAGCACAAAGTCCAAGTAGTGGTCTCCGCACTTGCATACGGTGCCCTCTCCGCACAAACGCCTCTGGCTGACGCAGCAAAAGAGGCGGGCGTGGGGCTGTTCGTGCCCTCGGAGTATGGAATGCCGACAGAGGGAGGGAAAGACGGACATCTTGCACTCAAGTCCCAGTTTGCGGGTAAGTAGGGGGGGGATCACGGGTGCTCAAGTCACATCTCGGCTTCTTGACTGACCCATTACTTGTCCGCGTCAGATTATGTTAAATCCCTCGGGATTCCTGTGATGCGCGTCTACGTGTGTACCTTTTTCATTCATGTCCCTGGCGATATATAGGCTAATCAGGACATCGGGTCCCGCTGTTAGACGGGCGTTTTCATGGAATTCATCCCATGGTTGACGGGCGTCGAACTGGGCAAATTCCACCTTATGGGTAATCATACTGCCCCTTCTTCATTCACAGCCTTGGACGACGTTGCAGGTAAGTGTGGTGTCATCTCTGCCGCGGTGTTTGCCTGACTGTCCCCGCCCTTGTAGGCTTCGTCGCTCATGTTCTCACTGCGCTCCCTCCCTCGTCTCTCCATGACGCGACCTTCCGCATCCAAGGCGAACGTACCTCTCTCGCAGCGATCGGTGCTCTCTACGAGGCTCGCAATCCCCCCGTGCCCGTCGCACACGTCACTGAGCTTCCTGAAGGATTTGTCAAACAAACGTTCCTCCAGGGCAAGTTCGAAGAGGGAAGGCTCAGCTCAGGCTGGGACAACTTCCTCGACAAGGACATACCAGAAAACGCGGGCAGCGGTAACAAGGCTTGGGAGGGGCACAAGTGGAAGACGGTGAAGGAGGCGCTGGGGTTGTAGGTTTTGGGAGAGGGTTTAATAGAAATTTATATCATGAGGCGCGCTCAACCGTCGTCTTCCATCACGTTCGACCGTCATGCGTTCGATACCATGTACTATTTTCATGCACTGATGATCTGGTTTCCCTCTGCTGGACCACCTGTTCACTGAGTGAGCGTATCCAATGCTAAATGGTGGTTTGACAAAATCATGTCCTTGCTAATTTGTCCATTTACATTCCCAATTCCAACCACCTATTATCTCTCCTGTTATTCAGCTGGCCCCCACTCTGCATCGTACACTGTTGCTCCATATACGAGGGTATCTGGAATTGTTGCACTTGACTCGGCAAGGTCGCAAATTGCATCAAGAGCCCCGCCGCCATGTGCCATCCAATGTGGCAGTGGAACGCCCACACGCCTGGGTTGTCAGCAACGAATCGGATAAGGATCCAGCCGAACCCCGGAACGGTGAGAGTGTCTCGTCGTGGGGGATTGTTAGAGGTGGTGACAGGAGAGATACCGGGCTGGTATGTACCGTCACCTTCGCCGAGGATCCAGAAGACGTGACCGTGAAGGTGGAACCTATCTCGTTAAGCTCAGCACACCGTTGGCCAAAAACTAAAGCAGGAAGCAACTCACGGATGACTCGAATCATCATAATTGAGCAAAACCAAGTCGATGGTGGTGATTTCATCATTGACGACCATGAGCTGCGTGGTATCGTCAAAGTTCGTCTGCGCGCCTCCCTTGTAGAACTGGAGCAGCGTCGGATTCGTGGTGTCAGACTCCCAACTGGTGTTGTTCATAAACGCGAGGACCTGAGTTCCTCCTGATTGGACCGTCTGCTGGAAGGACATGGATACTTGGACGGTTTGTGTGCTGTTTGGTGGTTCCAGCTGAACCACCGGGACGATCATAGTGCTGTTTAGGTCCAAGCAGTCTAGAGGGATGGCGTCCGACCAGTCCACCGTGTTAGGGGTGGAGGGGGCTGCACCATAGGTCAAAGTCCCGAGTACCATCGTGTTCAAGTTAGGGTTCGATAATTTATAACAAGTTTCTTGCATCTCTGCTCGAACGTTGTACGAACCGGCGGTTTGGTTTGCGGTAAGGATGACGGAGTACCGCTGTGCGACGTGGATAGGGACACGATGCACATCCACAGGCTGAAGGCTTATGCCGTCTGCCTCGACCACGGAGAGAACGTGATCATCGACGCTGAATATGAACTGCGTGAGTGTGCCCATGTTTATTAGACGGATACGGTAACGAAGGTTCGGCTGGAGGTCCAAGGAAGAGCCAATCATTTTGCCATTGATGAGGCCGCTGTCTGGAGGAGGCTCCGCACCAGAATTGAAGCCATCATAGTTGGAACCGTCGATTCCAGCGCTGCTGAGGTACTGGGTGAGCAGCCCTGATGACATTGTTTGGTACCAGTCTGTCGTGTGTCATGATGCCAGTGAGTTCCTAAAGGTTACGCACACGCATTTGACCCACCGACCTGACAAGATAACCAGGACATCCCCGTCGTACGTGTTATGAATAGGCTCGTTGGGAGAATGGATGACGATGGGGCCATAAATACCATCCGTGTACTGGGTAGAGGCGTGTGCATGCCACCAATAGGTGCCGTACTGATTTGGGTTGATGGTGAAGCGGTAGGCTAAATTAACCATGTGAGCCACACAGTCCTGAGCGTGCGAGGACATAGAGGATGGAGCTCACTGAAGTTCATGCCTGGGGGGATGGGACATTGAGTGATGCCATTGGTACCATCCATGAAGTTGGTTCCGTTTTGAAGCTGGCCGTGCCAGTGGATGCTAGTACCGTTCGTCATTTTGTTGAAGACATTTACGACGAGCTCATCACCGCTGTTGACTTCGATCAAAGGACCTGGGAACTGCCCTGCCAGAGGATATTCGAACGGAGCCAACACAACTGACTACGCAGACCCACTGTTAACGACGAGCATGACTCGCTCGACACCATCTGGTGACCCGTTGACTTCTTCCACGACCCACTCAAAGTATCTCGTCGTTGGGGTACTGGTGACCTCAAATGACGGGTCAAGAAGGAATGAAGAATTGGTCATGGTATAGTTGGAGCTGGAGCCGGAGTTGAAGCTTGAGTTGGACTTCTTAAGACCGAGCCCCAACCCCACGCCGAGAGCGAGGGCTACGAGGACAACGGCCACAAGGCCACCGACAATGTAACGCGTTCGGCGACCTAAGATATGATGTGTTAGACCGGAGTCAGACACACAACGATATTGAGACTCACTTGGTTGGTTCCATGATGCGACGTGAGGCCTAGTGTCGTGGAGGACAGCAGCTTCGGAGCCAACCTTGGTCTCGATGTCAGCATGGTCGCTTGAACTTCGCTCTTTGGAGGTTGGCAACGGCGCCATTGAGGATACGATAATGAATACCCAGGGAAATGCGCGCACGAGATGGCAACAGACGCTATCATGAGCTTATAAAAGGTGGGACGGTAGACTTTTACTTGATGCACGTTTGTGCGTTCGTGGGATGACTGAGGATGATAAAATACATCTGGTGATGCCGAGTCTAAGAACGTTAACGGGGATGCATACAATCCACGTTTGTCTGTCTGCACCACATGCTCTTGTTAACTCGAGATCTGAGGTATCTTTATAAGTAAATCATGCCAGTAAGTACTACCGGCGCCGGCTAGTCTAAGCTTCAAGGCCTCACACAAGTCAGTGAGTCGACAAGTGTATGTATTTCTCTTCGAATCAGGGCTCGTAAATAAGTACGAGCTTTAGTACTGACTATCGTCGTGGGGGCACACGAATGCAATATTAACATTGTTATCTTTGGAAGTAGAACACGAGAGCCAACCGCCATGGCATTCACTGAAGCATCTGGGAACACAGTGTGAGGGATATTAATATCAAGGGCCTTGGTAGATTCTAAGAAAAGAAAAGAAAAGAGCGGGCACACCTACGCGTGGAAGAACAAGAATAGAATAGACATGGCTAAAAGGAAATGAGGGACGCTTCCCCGAAAGCGTGCCGCAGATCTATTAACCCGCGCTCACGTTCAAGTTATGAAGGGCTCATGGAAAGAGTAGCCTCGTGTGAGCTGCGGATCCCGCGAGGTTTGGCGTGGGGAATACATTGGGAGCACCTCGGAATAGCACCCTAGTCTAGGTACCGAACGCTTTGTAGGCAGGGATAAGGAATTAACCCACCAAGCGTTGCGGTCCACAGCAGGCAGGGGAAATCGACAACGCGATAGTCACCCCGTGTGGCAAAGTAGTCGTATATCTTCGATGGTCAACATGTTCGATCTACTATAGCTAGGACTTACCAAAAGACTACCGATGAACAGTAGTTAACTTGCTGTGGTTCCACAGATCCATACCATACCTGCATAGTCTTGAAGTTCTCCAACATGACCCCGGGTTCGTTTGCGTTTACAATCCACATGTCGATCAGAATATGATGTCCACACGACTGATAACGCAGTTCTACAGAACATGACAAACGTCCGCTCCGTTGAATTGATCGTCCCCAGATGTGTGGGGTCTTGTCTCGCGGTTCGGGAGTTTTCACTGCAATTTTAGTGCAATCAGGAGCACCAAATATCGGCGACAACACTAAGGAAACTTCATTCAGGAAGAGACCCTAGCACAGAACAAGAGAGCAAAGGAGGACCACATTGCCTACGTCATGTGGTTGAATCGTTCAACGTCTTTCAAC
>KN819323.1:492117-510007 GCA_000827475.1 Paxillus involutus ATCC 200175
GATTGTGTGGCAGAGGCAGCTGGAGGCGATGGCGCCGTTGACAGATGCATCTGCTGCTTGCGTGGTCGCGACCATAGTAGAATCATTTCCGGGAATAGTTGAAGCTTCAGCTCCAAGTTTATGCGCTTGTAGTTTAGGCGGCATGAGATATTATTGGAAGACTCGATTGGATGGATTCTGGCAACTTGGTGGTCCAAGAAAGGCAATCAAGTGCCTCAACGACTTTGGGCCATTTCACAAGCGTCACTCCAGTGGCCAGTCGACATTGACTGTGGCCAGGATCCAGTCTTCTTCGTCGCCGGCTGCATAACTGGGGTGCGCCGTCTACCGCAACATCGACTTCATTTCTGGCACTTGACGTATTGACGTAGAAATATGTCGGGTGGTGCTCAAGATGCAGTACTGGCAACACCCAGTTCCACAAGCTTGTATACTACCCCAGGAAACAGCGAGGTGAGTGTCCATAAGTTGCAGTTGGGAGATTTGAGTAGTCTTACTGTGCCCCAGGGCTACTTCCAGCGTCGACTTCGGCACGTAACTGCGATTCAAATTCGCAACCTCACACCATTTCCCGTTCGCGACGCATTTGCCTCCGCCCTTTCCCAACCAGCTGCACACTCTCAGTTCACACCATTGGGAAATCTATCTGATGACCTTGACGTGACATTGCTGCGTAAACGATCCCGACGGATATCTACTACCTCGGTCATGACCCTGAAGAACGGCCCTGTAGATGATGTTGCCAGTGCACCAGATGATTTCCGGGGAAGTGGGGAGGGGAGAGGCCGAAGGAGGGCACAGTCGCGCGTTAGCTTTTCGAGGGGGGGCAGCGTTGGACCCAGCTCTGGTGGGGGAAATAGCTTATCCCGCTCGATGACGGCGAGTACGGCAGGTCAAATCACGAGATCAACCAGGATTCGGACCACTTCTGGAGTATCTTCGAATAGTCTCTCGGCGTGTCTGACGTCCGATTTTGCAAACGGTTCAGTCTCAGGCGTTCCTTCCGCCTCGGCACTTTATTTCGATCATTCTCAGCGGACCTTGGAAAAGGTTATCAAGTCGCGCCTGGTGGAGACTTTTATAACGATTACTGTCCCTGAACCAGAAAGTCCTCCTCCACACTCACCACCGATGCTCAATGGGCAATCAAGGTCTCGCGCAGAAAGTGGACCGCTACCCTCTCTTCCCATTGACGTGGCTCCCCTCAACGGTGCTTCCACTGCAACCGCACGCAAAGTAGCAACGACATCCCGTACAGCCAGCATAGGAGCAATGAAGATGCTGTCTACTCGCGCAGGACCATCGACGGCGACCAGGTCATCGGCACCAGCACGCAAACCACTGCCCGTAGCCAAAGCGGCATCCTCATCGTCAGCAACCCGACCACCTACGAAATCACATAAACCGTCATCTTCGGCTCCCTTAGAAAAGTCTTCTAGCCATCAATCTCCACTTCCATCTCCCGCAGGACCTCCATCGTTCCCAACAGTTCCGAATTACATCTCCCCGATACATTGTCCTTCCACAAATCCAATTTATGGCCTTGATGCTCTGTCTAAATCTGATTTCGCAGAACCAACTGATCTCAGTGCAGATAGACTCAGGATACAGCTCTGGGCAAAAGCTGACGTCAGTGAGGCCCAGCGCACTTCGGGAACCGGCAAGGGCAAACAAAAGGAAAGTGCCGGTACCGGATCTTCTGCGCAGGGCATAGGATGGAAGGTGTTGGAAGAATGGAACTTTGTGTTGTTAGATCTGATACCACTGCCCCTTGAAGTAGGTGAGAGCGTCCGACATGCAGAACACGTACTTACCCGCCGCATTGCTTTGATAAGCTCGAGAACCATCCGTCCCGTCTGCCATCAAACACGCTCGTGATGTCTTTCCTGCCAACCGGACAGAGCTTTTATTTGCCGCCTCCCTCCCGGTCCCGGTCCCGGTCTCATTCTCGATCACCGTCACCGTCAGGTTACAATACCGACCCAGAATCGGAAGTTCGTAAAATGAGTAAAACTAGTCAAGCTATTCCTCCAGTCTCGTGCGACATGATACGTGCCTCCGACAGTTTCTCACGGATAAGTGTGTTACGGAGGTCCCGTAAGTTGGGTGCGCGCACGGCTAGCTTGGAAGAGCTCGCCCAGTAAGTGAACCTTCAGTGAGATACTGGTTACTTACTTCAACTTCTTTAGGTTGGTGAGTCTGCAAGCCTTTATGGTGGACACGAAGGCATCGCTCCGCGACGTCATTGGAGGGATTGATTATTATCTTGCTCACGACGATGTCACAACTTTGGTGGGTGCTTTCCGCGACGTATATGAGCGCCTGCCTTGTTATGTAATTGTCAAAGCCTGACGCCTCGTGTACCACAGAAACGCGAAGCCTCCGAACGCCAGGAGCGCATCCAGGACCGGCAAGCCGAAACACGAGCAATGATTGAGCGATCAAATTATCGTAAGTTGGAATCAGTCTTTGCTTCGTTTTGTTACATCATCACACGACCTTTTGTTCCGTAGTGCGTGATGACATCGCTTTGAGACGGATGCAGATACAGGCTCGGAGAGAGAACCTCGCTAAAGCGAGAGGTCTGCAAGCTCAGGATGCGACCTCGCTTTCGGAAGAGACTGCAGTTGTCACTGAACAGAGGTAGGTTTCGACATACTAGGCCCGATGTTCTTCAATAATGTTATGCGCTGTATTAGGAACAACCTCACTGCGCTCCATAACCGCATTCCGCCTATCCGCACATCGCTGATATCGACACTATCCACTATATACCCCATTGAACTTCTCTCCCCTTCAGAACTCCTCTTTACTATCCTCGCCGTTCCTTTGCCCATCCCTTTCACTTCCAACGAGCCCGCGCCTCCCTTGTCACTCTCATCTCATAAGGAGGTGACAGAAGATGCCGTGGCAACTGCTCTGGGATACGCAGCCCATCTTGTCCAGTTACTTGCGGTGTATATGGGGAAAGGGCTCGTATACCCTATAACGTACATTGGGAGCAGGAGTCTGATCAGAGACAATATCTCTACGATGGTCGGCCCTAGAATGTCTGCCAATCCCCAGTTCCTTATATGGCATGCCAACTAACAAAGTTGTAGGTTCCCTCTCTTCTCGAAAGGCGTGGATACCTACCGATTTGAATATGCAGTATTCCTTCTTAACAAGGATATAGAAATGGTAAGTATCTTGCTACTCCAATTCCTCGATGGCGCTCATGAGTTCTCCAGCTTATGGCAGACCGTGACCTGCGAGCACTTGATATGCGACATACACTACCTAATTTGAAAAATGTACTGCTGACAGTTACTGACGGAGAGTGCGCGAGCCTCTTGTGAGTAAACGCCGTCACTGTTTCTGTTTGGAGATTCTGATGTGTCTCCAAGCAACCCACGATATGACGACTCGCCATCATCTGGGGGTCTCGCCACGCCCCCTCGTGCATCACCCCCGCCTGCCATCAATCTCACGTCTGATACGCCGAAAGCGGGACGGAGCCCTCATCTGTCTGTTGCCGAACTACCCCAAGAGGACGACACCTCTTCAAATTGCGGCGCGACAACACCCACGGCTACTTCTACTGAGGGAGGTACGAGTACTCTCTCGCGGTACTCGAAGATTTCCCTCGGATTTCCACCTCTCCGGGGCTTTTTGCGCTCGCGGAATTCATCCACTGTTCTCCATTCGTCCGCAAAAACTGTACCCGATGCAGTTGAAGAACGTCAAGAAATCGCCACCTCTGGAGGTACTCCATCGGGCCCTTTGGAGTTGGTCGACTCTAGTGGCAAGCCGGACGACGACGACGATCGGCGTACTATTAAAGGCGTGATCGTTGACCATACGGAGCAGAGTGCCAATTCAGATGTCAAAGAAGCAGGGAATGGACATATGCCGGATGCGGCTTCTGCTCAGGAAAAGCACCCTGATAAATCATCGCTAACTACGCCGTCGACGGTCGTTTCTGTAGACGGTTTTCTCTAATAAATAATCGTTACCTATGGCACTTTGCATGTGTCGCATTCCGAGTCCGCTACGACCTTTGTGTACCAGTCACAGTTGCGTGCTGAACCCGCGACAAGTCCGACAACTCTTTGCTCTTTCGACGGGGACTACAACCCAAAGGGGTTACCTACTAGCTTTCGTGATTTGTTTGGAATTGCGCGCCTTTGAAAGCGTCCGCGGCAGACCCATGACCAAGGAGTGCAAGGGTCCTCGGTGTGCCCCAATACCCGCAATTCACTCCAACCCTTGCAATGCTTGTCTGTGCCGATTGGACTTGGCGGTGGCGGAGCAAAAATGATTTTGTGTCCAATCGCTTGCAAGTAGCAGTTAGACTCAGTGGCTTCGTTCAGTTGCTTTATGGAACTCTGCCGAGGTTAAGTAAGGTGGGACTGGTCACCTAGACCATGCTATTCTATAATCAGAGGGCTTCCATGGGACGGGGCCGAGATGCTAATCAAGTACGCTAGGAACTGACTGAATCTAGAGTGCACGGTAGGGTACTACAAGGCTTCGGCGATGCCTGTCAGTGGCTAGCCCGGAGACACGCGAGGACTCGGAGGAGCTCTACTCGCGCGGTGAATTAGTCAAAGGCGGACAAACGAGAAGACAATACACGACATTTCCCGTTGATTTATGTGAAGGGCTGGGGGAGGAGAATATTATGCTTAGTGCGACGTACGGGTATGGACAAAATATTAATTGGGTGATACGCTTTTCGCGGATCGGCATTTACGACAAGACAAACCAATGGTTCTAGCGGACTTTGAAAAAAAGAGGGTAAGTCCGGCCTTTTTGGTCCCCACGCGCTACCGAAGTGCCTTAAATTCACTGGCCTAACTTACAAAACGTCCAGCGTCCTCCCTCATATCGCGCCTTCAAAAAACTGGACTCTTCCAAAAGGTATGTCTTTACGGTCAGACGCGACTTCGACCTCATGTTGCCTCTTTACCCGCATTTTCTTGCTTTCCCGCTAGCCCACTTAGCCGCATTGTACCATCAGTCCATTCTAGACGGGCTTAAAATTGGCTTCAAGGTGGGTTTGCTGATCCGTTTTGCACCTAGTTGTTTCTCACTCGCGTCCACGCACACCAGGATTACCATTGTGCAACTAGGCTTACCGTTTTCTAATCCCGATTCTTCGTTCAAATTGTTTCTCCGTTTTCACCTTTCTGGAAGAAAAGTTGTCGTCTACTTTTGCTACTCAAGATGAACACTGCTGAAAACATTATTTCTGCCGATAATCGTACTTCGGACGGGAGAAAGCAGAGCCCACCTGCTTTCCTCGACCTTGCAGACTCGGTATGTACCATCCCCTCGCAGCGCTCGTTTCTCAATTAGACCTGATCCACACAGGCTGCGAGGCTGGGTACTAATATGCCTGATATGTCAGCTGTAAGTGCCACTGTTCTTGTAACCTAGATTTGACCTGACCGTGATCTGACAATAAAGCGCGTTGAGCTGAAGCGTTTGGAACATGAACGCCAGCGGGCAATTCAGCGGAAGGTCTTCGAGGATCAGATGCGGGCTTTGGAACACCAGCAAGCGCAGGAGCTGCTTTGTATTCCCTACGACCCCGTGGGTTTAGCTGTCTCGGCCCCAACTACGCCACCACGCGTGAGCGCAGGTTTGCATGGTGACCATCTCATGAAATCCGCCCTTTCGCATTCTTCGGTCGACGTCGACATCCTATCGAAAGCGGTTGGCTCTGCCGTCTCCGACAAACGCAAGTCTGTTGCATACGCTCCTTCCGTCGATCGCTCGCCCGAACTCGGATCCGGCCATGGGATGAACAACCAGTACAGCCGCGCGGGCGCGAAGAGCATGCCAGCAAGTCGCCGCACCTCTACGAGCAGCCACGACGAGGAGTTGGTAGAGCATTTTAGAGGGATGGCTCTGGCTGGAGAGAGGCCCCATAGGGCTACTCCAAGCCCCGGCGTTGTGCAATCGATTATGTCCAGGGGGCGATACAGTGAGGACGACCTGGGGCGTCCAGGTCAGCAGTACAATGTTGGTATGATGCTCGATGAACAGTTGGACCAGGAGATGTACAGTGAGTCTCAGCAGTTTCAGTTGTATTTACTGTCCCTCACATGGCGAAGACGCTATGAGGCACCTTCCGACCTCCGATGATGACAAATTTGCATCTTACGCGACAAAGGTAAGATTCTCATTTCGCCTCGGCGTCCGAGTATTCACGACAGGGTCTTTAGATTTCAACGTCATCCGCAGCGTTAGACCTTGCGCATCGTTCGCAGACCTCTCCGCGAGGCTCTTTTGCAGGTCGCGGCGAGAAGCCATCTGAATGGCCACAATTCGCTAGTAACCCTCGTGGACCAGATGGCTTGAGCTCCCGGAATGACCGTCGCACTGTGACGAATCCGACCCTGACGTTGACGTCTTCTCCGATAGATTCAAGCGCGAAGCTTACCAGCGCCGTATCTGGCACAGCGACTCCTCTAGTTGGCCAACACTCTCAGATGAGCCTCGGTAATGCAGTCCCATCCTCTCGTCGGGGTTCGCCTTCTGGTGCACTCGATGGTCTTTCTGCTACAACGCGCTCTGTTCCCGCCACACCTTTATCAATTGCCAACGGTGTTAGCAACCATATGTTGCAGACTCCAGGAACACCTCTTACGCCAGACTCTCAAAGCTTGAGCGGTCGCCTGTCGTCGCAAGGCAGCCATCACTTCGAGGGGTCAAACAAAGCTGACATTCAACCATCCCTGTCGCGGCTATCATCTGGTCAATTTGATAATGCCAGCCTGTCGTTCGAGGTATGTTCCTTGGTTCTTGCTTTTTTGAAGGGTTGCTCACAGTTGAACAGCAATATGGCGCCGACTCGGTTTACGGCCTGACTGATCAATTAGACAACGATCGCTACAACGCTTACGGTTTTGACTCTACTGGACGTAATGGTACCAATGGCAATGGTACAAGCGGGTCAACTGCGCTCTACCACCACAACGGGTCTCGTTATGGTCTCGGTCGTGGTGGCGGTCCTGATAGCAAGATGAACGGCCTGCACGGTCCCAAGCACAAGCGTGGTGATATGGACCGTGAGTTCTGGTTTGGCCTGTTCAATGTGAGTCGGGATACTGACGATGGTGTGTCACGCAGTCAATCGATTCGCTGGTACTCGTCTTGAGGACCTGCAAGGGGAGATACCTGCATTGTGCAAGGATCAGCATGGCTGCCGGTACCTTCAGAAGAAGCTCGAGGAGAGCGTTCCGGAACACCGCGATATGATCTTCCGTGAAACTTTCGGACATTTTGCAGACCTGATGACAGGTGCGTTGGACATCCTTATGTGATAAGGATGCAATATTTAGCGTGAAACCAAGATCCATTTGGCAACTACCTATGCCAAAAGCTCTTGGAATACTCCACCGATGAGCAGCGGAACGTCATCTGCGAATCCGTCGCGCAGGATTTGGTCAATATCTCACTTAACATGCATGGTACTCGTGCTGTACAAAAAATGATCGACTTCCTATCCACTAGACGACAGGCAAGTATAATTCCAGTTTATATTTTCTCTTCCACACTTACGGGGGGATCTAGACTGATCAAAGATACAATGTTCAGATTCACTCCATTATTGTGGCGCTCAGCCTCCATGTTGTAGTTCTTATCAAGGACCTCAACGGCAACCATGTTATTCAGAAATGTCTCAATAAGCTGGCACCCGAAGACAACCAGGCATGTTGTTCTCTACTGTTTCTCACCATCTCACTCATCATCGCGTTTCATTGCAGTTTATCTATAATGCTGTCGCCGCTAACTGTGTCGAAGTCGCCACTCACCGCCACGGATGCTGTGTATTGCAACGTTGCATCGACCATGCCTCTGATCACCAACGTGTCCAGCTCGTGAATGAGATCACGTACAACGCCCTCACGTTGGTTCAGGACCCCTACGGAAACTATGTGAGTACTCTGGAGTACCGTCATGACACTGAGTTGCTTACTACGGACACCTTCAGGTCGTGCAATACATCTTGGACCTGAACGACAACCGCTTCAGCGATGGTGTTATCCGCCAATTTGCAGGCAACGTATGCGCTCTTTCTGTTCAGAAATTCAGCTCCAATGTCATTGAGAAGGCAAGTGTTAGGCTGCTGCGGTAGTTTTCCCACACTGACTGTTGCGTAGTGCATTCGTGTGGCCGAACATAGCACAAGGAAGATGCTAATCGAGGAGCTGCTCAACCGTTCCCGCCTTGAGAAATTGCTGCGCGACTCGTACGGCAACTACTGTGTCCAAGTTAGTCCTTGCACCCGCTCTGCTTACTTTTCTTGACCATGGCATTCAGACTGCTCTAGATTATGCTGAACCTAACCAACGTGCTCTGCTCGTCGACGGAATTCGGCCTGTACTGCCGTTGATCCGTAACACTCCTTATGGCAAACGCATTCAGAACAAGCTTCAACGCGAGCAAGTGGACAGTTATGGTGGAGGATTCCACGGTCATCAGGGCATGATCAACATGAATCTCGGTAACCAGGCCTTAGGTCTTGGCCACCCCTCTGCTGCTGGGCGGCACCTCCCACAAAACATCCACCCAAGCAGTCCCATGGCGGACATCTACGGAACCCAAGCTGGCCTCTACGGAATGCAAGGGCATGGCTCTTACGGTCACTCTCATCTGGCTCCTCAACTACATGGTCTTCAAGCGCGTTCTATCGACGGATACGTTTTGCAAAACAGCTCGCCTCACAATCCCAGCTTGACTCCCCCACATACCCACGCTGGCGGCTATTCTGGTGTATCTGCGTACGCTAACGTGAGCTTTGGCAACGTTGGTGTGGCTGGATCGTTGAATGATCCATACCAGAGCTATGGATATGGGATGTAAACGCTCCAAGTCATTCTCCGCGTTGCCACCGCCGTCATCTCCAACCCGCTACCTGCTCCTTAATGCATGCCCTATTTCTATGTATATTCTATGTCCCTTGCGTTCGACGACCCGATACCTCTCTCCATGTTGCTTGGCTTCGATCTCGGCTTCGGGAGATTGCTTACCACTATGGGCCTCCGCCGGCTTCGATCATACCACCGCGCGCACTTGTACATTGGTCCGGCATACACAAACCCAACCCATTGCTATTAGTCTTGCTTTCTGAACATTTGCCCTTCTTTATCTGCCGCATTTGTATAGCCCTAATCTTCCACTCATCTAAAGCAATGTCTGTTTAATGGCTAACCTGCCGCAGCACTATCTTCTGTACTTATTGTGCAATCTACGCGTCGTTGCTTTTCGGATCCTACTCATGTGTGATGCGCTCACTCGCGTTATCGAGAACAATTATGTGGTTCTGCAGTGTCTGGCTGAGTTTCCATGTATTCCAAAGGCAGGGGCAATGACGCAGTTTCTATCAAATTCTATGTCCTAGCGTCGGTTATGACTTCGTCCTCTCCGTTCACGGAATAATCATACGCAAGTGAGTTCAAAGGTCTTGCAGTTGTTCAGAATACCATAGTGACATACAAGACGCCTTGTGGTGATGTGATATGTAAAGAGAGAAACGTGATAAGCTAAGAGATGCAAATAGCACAGATGTCTTCACCGGTTCTGGCGGGAAAAGGTGAGAATGTGGATGACAGCTGGATGAAACACAGTAGCGTACCTTGACGAAGCCGATGGCAGATGACTTTTCACGGAAGCATTGACGGCAGAGGTCAAGGCCGTATTTACGGATAAGACCAGCCTGGTGGGCGCAGAGGCGGCTGTGGAAAGAAAAACACAGGGATGGGCACACAGCGGAAACTTCGAGACGATGTCACTAGACTGACCATTGACGGCTGCCCTTGCCGTACTTTCGCGGACGAGAGAACCAAACAGCGTCGTGTGTCATTTTGTAGTTTCTTGAGGCTGTCGAAGCGGGGAAATGTGTCAGTAATCGTGTTAGGTGTTTCGACACGTTATTACCTTGCCGACGTTGAGGCTTTCGATGGGGACGTTGACACTAGCGGGCGAGCAATATCGCAACAAGCATAAGATTTCCGCGTTCGGAAAAACTGTACAGTGGCTGGATTAAGGTTTCATCACACGAATGCATAATCGGAATCTGCCGATGTATCTTGTTCCCTTGCGGTACTGCTTACGGTCTGGAGAAGTGAACATCGCAATCTTGCCAAGATAGATGTGTTCTTTTGATTGATTTCATTCTCATATCTGAGATACGTGAGAATCATCGGACACCATAGTAAGTAACCCATGTTAAGATCTTCATCGATGCAAAAAATAAACCAGATAGCCCACCGCGAGGGTCGAACTCGCAGCCTTCAGATCACCTAGCCTAAGAGTCTGACGCTCTATCCGATTGAGCTAGGCGGGCGATAAAAATAGTTGGACATGAGATCACATGTCAGGAAGGCAATGCTCTACTTACTTGTTTTGGATGCACTACATAAGCAGGTCCGATTTGCCTACAATGTTACCTTCCATTGTAACTTGAATCTCCCCACACTGCACAGTCCTGGATCCTTCCAAAAGTCAGACAGTTTACAGTCTTTGACTCTTACACTCACTCCTTACCTTACCTCCCTCACCTGTCGGACATGCGTCCAGCTGCTCGAATTACGACTGCCCTCACCTTGGTGGGAGTCCTTCTGTCTGGCGCACAGGCCATTCAGCAGGTCACTCGTGCGGGAAGATACTTGTATACCGCCGACGGAACCAGATTTTACATCAAAGGTGTTGCGTATCAGGAGCAGGGTGTGTGTCCAGCATACCTCTCCATTGAACGTGCTCTCAAAAAAAATTTCTCCCTACAGGTCAGGTCGTTGCTGACTCGAGCAACACTTTTCTCGAACCCTCCACCTACATCGATCCTTTGTCGAATGGCACGGCTTGTCAGCGTGACTTGCCCTATCTTCAACAGCTTGGTGTCAACACTATTCGTGCATACAGCGTGGACTCGACCCAAAACCACGATACATGCATGCAGTTATTCAGCGGCGCTGGAATTTACACCGTGTAAGTACCCACTCCTGACAATCTCAGGCACCCCCCTGACCGTGCCTCCAGTATTGATCTTTCTTTGCCTGTGAATGGGTCTATTGATCGCACTGCCCCCTCGTGGACCACAGCTCTTTTGGACCAATATATTGAGACCATCAATGTCTTCTCAAAATACGACAACGTTCTTGCGTACAACGTAGGCAATGAAGTCGTAACAGCGGCTAACGGAACTGCGGCCGCTACCTTTGTCAAAGCTGCCGCCCGTGATGTGAAGGCATATCTGTGAGTAGCCGCGTCCTCTTTCTAGGTTTGTTACTCACACGCGCAAAAGCAACTCTATCCAGTCCTCCGCCCTGGTCGGTTATGCTGCCATCGATGGTGATGCATCGTGGATTTATCCCCTGGCAGAATACCTTTCTTGTGATGTCTCAGGAGCCAACTCTGGCGCCTCTGCTATTGATCTGTACGGGCTGAACAACTAGTAAGTACCACATGCAAGCTGTCTTCAGTCTCTCTGACATAAAACATGACCGTTCAGCGAATGGTGTGGTAATTCGACGTTCGAAGCTTCTTACTCTGCAACAGAGACTCTCTTCGCTTCCTACAACGTTGCCGCCTACTTCAGCGAGTTCGGTTGCATCACATCTACCCCGCGTGTGTGGACCGAGGTTGCCGCTCTCCTGAGCTCCGAGATGTCCCCTGTTTGGTCAGGTGGGATTGCTTTCTCGTACTTCCCTGCCGAGAGTGTGCAGGGTCAGTTCGGCATGGTTACGATCTCTCCCGATGGTAGCACCGTTACTGTCAGCCAGGATTTCACCAACCTCGAGACCCAGTATACCCAGGCTGCACCTCCCAATTCGCCTACTCAAAGCAACGCTGGATCCCCGAGCTATCCGGCCTGCCCTCAGCAGAGCTCCGATATGCTTGCTTCGACCACTCTGCCATTCACTCCTAATCTCGCTGCTTGCACGTGCTTAGAGAACAACTTGAGCTGCCAGTTTACTCCTACAACGTCCAACTACAGCGCGATTGTTGGGTCGCTGCTCGATTATGGCTGCAGCCTGCTCGGGCAATCTGGCGGAACTTGTGCTCCAATTTCTGCCAACGGTACCACTGGTGTGTATGGTGCCGTGTCTGAGTGTGACCCAAGTCCGTAATTTCCTACTATTTGATGATCGTTTTCGCTGATGTATGGTTGTGCACAGCTGTCATGTTGTCCTGGGTAATGAGTCAGTACTACCTTGACAACAACAACAACCCTACAGCGTGTAGCTTTGGCGGGAACGGTACTGTTAACTCCAAGGCACCCTCGAGCACCAGTGCAGCTAACTCGGCGGCTTCGTCTTGCTTGGCGAGCGGCACTGGCACTTCTGTCCCCACGTTGCCAGCCGGCGGCTCTAGCAGCTCTAGCGGAGGAGGGTCCGGCTCAGGTTCTTCCCCCTCGACATCCAACGGCGCTGTTGCTGTTGACGCCAGAACTCTCTTTGGAATTGTCACCCTCGTGGTTGCTAGTGTTGTCAGCGGCTTGTGGACTCTCGCCTGAGTGCACTAAGCGTGTTCTGTGAGGAGGGTAGTGGACCATCTTAACGTGACACTTTTATATGGACTCATTGTGGACTTGTTTTGGGTTCCTGTAGTGTAAATCATGGGTCTGTTCAAATCCGCTTAATAGACTCCTGGACAATCTAGTTTATACCTTTGTCTTCATATGTGCAGACTGAGACAAGCATCTATCGACGGTGACTAAGCGTGTGGCGCAATGCTCTGATGATAAACAACCATAATGAAATAACTAGTTAAATAAATATATCATTTCTGTTAGCAATAATCCACGTTGAAACCATCCACCTATGGCGGCGTCCTCGACAGTAATGGAATCTAATATACAAACCAGAGACAAGTGGAGTTCGGCTGACGACCAGGGTCTTGGTACAATGGGCCCTGTCACCACCCACGAACTTGAAAACGCGACAGGCGACACCCACCTAGACAACACTGGTACATCTGGACAGGCTCCAGAAGTCATGAAGGCTAACGAAGATACTTCTGGCAACAAAGCAGACTCTGGTCGTGAAAAACAACTCAAGGTGCTTAGGTCTTATCCTCTTGTGTGTGTTTTCTTGCCCGCCGCCCGCCGTGTTATCCCGTGCCCTGTCCCTCGTCTTGTTTGCGTCTTATCCACAAGTTTTTCTTTGCGCGGCCACCCGCTGCCCTATGTCGTGTTCTTAGCTTTGACTGGAAACTGGTACTTGGACCTACTGCTGCCCCGATGTCCGAGATGTGAGGACGCGACGACTGGTTCCTCGTCTTCCTCTAACGTGGCGCTCGTCTGCTTGCTCGTCTGGTCTCAGTACCCTTGGGCAGTCATGTGTAGAGGCACTTTGTTTCCCTGGACTGGTCCTGGCTTTGTTCTTGCCGTCGCTTCACTGCTCGCCTCGTATTAAACTCTTTGCGCCGCCCAGCCGTCCAAGGTCTATGTCGGTGGCCTCCCTGATCATACCCGCCAGGAGGACCTACGGAACTGTTTCGGAAAAATTGGGAACATTGCCAGCATCGAACTCAAGTGAGTTAGCAGTAGTCGCAGGAGGTCTTTCGCTAACTGTCGTGTCTTTTTTTCCTTACAGAGTTGGATATGGGTTCGTGGTAAGGCAATACTCATTTGTCCTTGTGGTTGGTATTGATTCGTCATTTACTATTGGTAGGAATTTGAGAGCAAGGAGGCTGCTGAGGAAAGTGTCGCGAAGTACCATGAGGGATTTTTCATGGGAAATAAAATTCGTGTCGAGCTTTCTCACAACCGTGGACGTACTGCTAAACGGTCTGAGGATCCCGGTGCATGCTTCAAATGTGGTGAAAGTGGACACTGGGCACGGTAGGTTTGCTTTAACTTTTAGTTGACACAATATTAAGGTAAATATATAACAGGGAATGCCCTCGCCAAACGACTCAGTCGTAAGTGATTTATTTCTCCAGCTTATCATAGGGAGATCTCAATACATGTCGTTAGTCGTGCTGGTCCAATGCATGATCCGATTCTATTCGACCGCACACACCCCCTTCGTGACCATCCTCCCCTTCCGCCTAGGGACTTCCCTCCATATCGAGACGAACTTACAAGGTACCAACCACCAAGGGATGCTCGCTTTTATGACTATCCTCCCATGCCACCTCCGGGACGGGATTACAGGCTACCTATGACCCCTCCGCGTGACTCTCGTGACTTCCCTCCAATGGGCTTTCCCCTTCCGCGCCGTGACTATGACGACTATCGCATCCGGGGCCCCCCTCCTCTTCCTCCTCTTCCTCCTCCATCCCGCTATGGCCGGCCTGGACTGTATGGACCTGAGAGAGATCACCCTCCGAAGGGTTATATGCCACCCTCACCGCCGCCATCTCGTGATTTCTATGAGCGGTATGATAGGCGGCCTCCGATGGACGATAGGCTTCTGCCTCCACCGAATGGCGGGAGGCCACGGACTCCTCCTGGTCCCCCGCCAGAGGGACGTGGACGACCAATAACCCCACCCCGTGAATATCCTCGTTATAGCAGCGATATGGATCGCCCTCGATATCGGTAGGCTTGGTCTTTTCGCATGACATATTTTGAACTTAGACACCATGTTCCCTTAGGCGTCGCTCACTGAGCCCGCCTCCGCGGCATGACTTGAGATACGGTGGCCCAGGCCACCACCCCAATGACTTTGATGGCGATAGGTACGCTGCCCCGCCGCGGGATGGGGGACGACCTCCCAGAGACTACCATCCTCGTAACGGTCGGGACGACGGCACCAGTTACAGGCGGCCTTAATCTTCGCCATGAGGAAAACTTGTGTCCGTACAGGCTGGTTCAGTGATCTTTTCCTTCCCTCTTCTTGCTTGTTGCTTGCTGCTTTGTCCAATATCTCCTTCGTGATCTATACTGTTTTATATTTATAAGCGTGGCAACAGCTCTCTGTTCCTGTGTGCAGTCACTGTCCTATGCCGGAGCCTCTACAAAGCCAGTAATACCTCTTTGACCATGTTCGCTTCCACCAAGGCCATGAAGACGCCCCCATCTCTCTGCAGGAGCTCACGAGGATCGACCTATCGGACAATACTAGCACATCCCTGTCACCTTCTTGTCCTCCGAGACTTGCAACGCGCCCCGCGTCCAGAACTATCTGTCATACTTGTCAGTACACGGGACCATACTCACTTTCAGTAACTCACAATTCGATGGGCGTCCATGATTAATTGTAACCCTCCGGACACGGACGTAGACACGACGAAGGCGCGCAAATTTTTCAGGGAAGCGGCTCCTCGGTGTTCGTTTGTCGTGAGTCGGGAGCTAGCGCTTGAGTCAACAACGACCAGCGCAATCAGCCAACTTGAACACACCACAAACTTGCACAATTAAAACACTAGAAGAAACCTGCCACGAAGACGAACAAACAAAACGAATTGTGTATATTTATGTATGCTACATCTGCTTGGGGGATTACTTATGCTAGTCTACGTCTGAATCGTCAGTCAGCTCAACGTGTTCGTGAAGCTCCACGCGTTATTTTAAAGCGTCCAGATCTTCACAGTGGAATCACGTCCGCCTGAAGCGAGATAACGGTCCATGTACCGGAGGCGATCCACAGGCCGTGTGTGACCATTCGTCAGGAGCGTGGAGTGCTGCATAGTCGTGCGGTTGTATATCTGAAGCAAAAATACCGAAACTGCGCTCAGATAGTGTGGAGCGTAAAAGTGATCTGTGCAGCATACCTTGACACCGTTCTCGCCTGTGGCTGCGACGACCTTCCGAGTGTCGAACTGTAGCGCAGTCACACCGTGGTCGTAATTTAGAGTTTCGAATACACCGCCTGACCGGACGTCCCATATCTTGGGAAGCCAAGACCAGTTGAGATACACACCACCAAGGTGAAATGGAACATCAACACTCACTCGAATTGACTTGTCCAGACTGCCACTGACGATGTGGATCTCGTCAAACTGGAGGCACGTAACAGGCCCTGTATGTCCGAGCAGTGTCCGGTGCGCCTGGCCAGTACGCACTACCCTACCATCAGTCACGGCACGAACAAAACAACCAAACAGTCTTACTATCCCACATCCTCACTGCGCCGTCTCCACTCCCGCTCACGAGTCCATAACCCCAGAACTGGACACCCCCAACAAAGTCTTGGTACATGTCCCAGCTACCATCCGCGTAAGGGGGTGTTGGCACGGCAAAGTTGCCTGCGGATACGATAGGCCCTGAGATTGGCAACTGGCTGCCAAGTGGGGCGACTTGGGAGTGGGAGATCGCCCAGAGGATGTCCATCGTTAGCACGCACTGACCAGTGCTGAGGTCCCACTGGCGCAGCGTCTTGTCGGACGCACCGGTGACCTGCGAAGAGTCAGGATGTTGTTCACATGACAACTAGGGACGCGATTTACCAGACACTCATCTTCAAAGTAAAGAGATGTGACTGCCTGGCTGTGCCCATCAAATATCCTCACACAAGGTCCCTCTGTGTCTGTGCTAGCCTCGCTCATAGTGCGAGACCTTATGCTGTTAGGTTTCTCGACCAGCTCTCCATCGGTGTACGAACTTGCGTCTTCTTCAGCAACATCACTGAGTCCGTCCTTTTCCCAGTTGTCGTCAACGAGACGAAGGTCCCATAACCGAACGGAACCATCTTCGCTACCAGTGAGGCATAGGTTGTCCTCTACCTGAATGCACTTCACTGCACCGCGATGTCCCCGTAGACGGCCAATTTCCGAACCTGACATTAGGTCCCAGACTCGGGGTTGCAAATCCTCTTGTGAAGAGCTGACTAACGTTCCGTATGGTTCTGAGAAGTCCAAGGCGGTTACGGGTGTTAAGTGACTTTCCAGGGTCTAAGGTTAGGAGGTGAGGGTGTGTCATAACTAAGAAGGATATAGGGTACCATAAATGCAAGTGCGGGAGGAAGCTCATCGTGTTCCGAGGGTAAAAAAACAGGTCCTGTAGATGGGGTCGTAGGTGATTCATATACTCCAGGTAATCCAAGTAAATACCTTTCCGCCGTCGTGAAGGAGCGACATGGGGGGCTTGTGCTGTAGGAAGTTTATGGTGTTTGGAGGCTAGATCTTCAAATTCCAAGCGTTCCCGAACGCCTTCCACTGGTTCGTCGTGAGCTGTCTTATGTGGCCCATTCAAAATCCACACGTACGTTCATCATCCAGTTCTAATTCATCCTCCTGGATTTTCAAGAGATCTCGTTCCAATTGTTCTCGTATTAAATCTAATGTTTTGATCTTGTTTTCGACCTCGGTGATTTCACTCTGGACCAAGCTCTGTGACAGGACACGTGAAGTGAGGGGGAGACACATCATCACGAGACATGTACGTACCCGTCGTACATGCAGATTCTCCTTGTCCCGCGCAATCTCGTCTGTTTGTCGCGTGAGTTCGCTCTTCCCTAAGATCTTGGTGGTGCTAAGACTCTCCCTGGCCTTCCTCTTCCCCTTCCGTTTCGCAGAACCGACCAGCACAACATCCTCTTCACTGGCCACACTCTCCCCATCATCTCCATCCTCATCTTCCAACATCCCCCTCGCGTGCAACCCTAACTTCTTCAACCCAACCTTCGGTACATCCACGTTCCGCAACTGTCGTCTCCTCGTCCGGTTCTTCTCCGAGCTCGGAACCGTCGCATTAAACCCGCGTAAGAGGCTCACATCCGAGGCTACCCCTTCCGGCTCCGGGACCTCGACATTCAGCAGTTCCTCCGTCGCTTCTGCTACTTGGAGGTCGCGAGACGTGACGCGACGGTTTCCGAGGGTGAGACGCATCGGGGCGCGTCCGAGGGTGGCAAAGTCTACCCTGGAGCTTCCATTGGTAGCGCTGTGCAGTGAACCACGGGAACGAGAAGATACGGTGGCTGCGGCTGTCATCATTCTTGGTGTCATGATC
>KN819323.1:548449-570136 GCA_000827475.1 Paxillus involutus ATCC 200175
CGTGTATTTGGTTCTGCTGCGCTTTCCAAAGTCCTTGACTTGCATCACTTTGGGCAAAAGTGAGACATCGATTGTGGACGCCGTAGCTTCGGTGTAGTCATGCCTCCTGAGGATTTCCTCATCCTGTGGATTTCATCAATACACCGGACCGTATGTTGTACACAGCATGAGTAATTACCAACCTGATGGAATGCACCTTTGTGCCAGTATTTCTGCAGGAACTTTTGTTGGCCCTTGGGTTTTTCCGCTCTGAGTTTGTTGGCCCGTTCGAGATCTTCTTTCAGCCGCTGTTCCTCGGGAAGTGCGCGTCTCCGTTCAATTTCCTCTCGCTCTTCCTCGCGCCGAAGTTCTTCCTCTTTCTCCTTCTTGATCCTCGCAAGCTCCCTTAACCGCCAAGCCTCGAATTCTCCATCGGGGTCAAGCCCATCAGTGTCATCCACATCGGGGACCAATTCCTCTTTTTCCTCTGCAAGCGTTGTTTGATTGTTGGGTCAGCACAATGAACACCAAAGACATACTTTCTGCCAATTCTCTTCTTATGCTCTCAGCAACAAGATTGTGGCTTTCTTTCTTCCGCTGTTCAGCAGCAAGTTCCTTTCGTTGTTGAATCTCTTCCGCTTCTTGAGCGAGTGCATCCTTTTCTGCGATCGTCACGCGTCCACGTCTGTAACGTGCTAAGCGTTAGAAACAAGGAAGCTCGCCAACTAATCAGTAGCGTACTTTGGAACAAACACGGGTCTGAATAGCAGTTTGGGCTTTTCTTCCTCTGACTCGGACTCTTCTTCGCTGGACTGAACAATGACATTGGCCGTTAGCCATAACCACGAGGTCATTCAGAGAAACTTGCCTCCTCTTCCTCCTCTTCCTCCTCTGCTTCCTCGGACCCTTCTGACTCTTCTATGTGATGTGGTTAAGATGGAATGACGAGGAATTAAAATCCTGACATGACATACCTTCCTCTAGCACAGTTCGCCCAGATTCTTCGCGACCAGCCACAATGACCTTGCCGTCCTGAGATATACTAACATCCTTCAGGGAAACATTGATAGCTCTCGCGGCCTTGACCTGCGCTGCTCTTGTCGGTATCGATTCATCTTCATCTTCCTCCTCCACAATGTCTTGCTCCCCGCCTATTTGGACGTCCCCCTCTTCCGGTACATTTTGTTCTTCGTCCTCTTCAGAGTCTGAGGGGAGTTCCGCGGCGCCTTTGGGGGCTTTTCCTTTCCAGTAACGTCCAGCTGCACGAGCCGGTCGAGCCGTGTGTTTTCTGACCTGAGTCGCGAGCACAGTGGACATGATGGACGACTAAGAGGTTGAAATCATGCGTACGTAAGCGACTCTGTACTTTAAAGAGCAATTGGTTCCAAAAACAGTACTACATAGGGGCTAAGCAATGCAATGCCCAATAGCGGGACCAGACTATCTTAGACGAACGAAATACTATAGGATTCAGTAAGCCCAAGCCACCCATCCCTCGTGCGAGTTATTCAGCACATCTTCACCATCAGCAAATACTTCAGTCGTATCTGCGAGGAGTCATAGACGATGTACTGCAAAACACAGCTAAGAGTTTGTTGAGACGAGGACTAGTGTCAGATCTTACCTCGTTGTACATTAGCTGTGTTGCCTGCAACACGTTCGATGGAATCCCTTTTGGCATATGACATCCTTTGAGCGCCTCATTGTCCAGAGCTTCCCCAGCATCTTGCCATTCCATGGGCTGTGTTTTGCCTATGCCTTTCGTAGCCCTACCGCAAATTAAGTTCGAGGATGAGTTGAGAAACAATAAAGCCAGCTCACAATTTGTTGTTTTTCTTGCATTCGACGTCAGCATTGTAGGATGCAGATTGAAGCTCCAAGTATGGTCTGGCTGCAACTTCACACAGCAGAAGCACTCCGATCGAGTTGCTCAGACTACGGACGGACGGTAAGAACTGGCTGCACAGCGAACCATTTTGACTACTTACTATGCATGGCAGTAGTTGGCAGACTGCGGGTGGAGATTTCGTTAGTGCATGGCGGGAATGCCTGTCATTTACTCGCTTTGGACATCATCTGCACCAAATGGTCAGCCTCAAGCTTTACATCGGAGTTGGGAGCACTTACATCAGCGAAGTAAACACCCTTTCCAAACATATACCCTGATTTAAAAGCTGTCAACGACTTGGAGTTGTCAGTTAGGGCTTGCACTGACCATTGGCGGGTGCTACAAAGTAACCGGTCCACAGTCAGTTGAGTCACACAGGACGATAAACAGATACTAACCTTCAGGCGGGGCAATCCGCAGCCCTTGGTTGAGAATACCTATTCAGTACTAGTGTCAGTTACAATGCCAACCAATTGACGACACCGCATACCAGCAAAGTTCGTTGTCCGTGAGCCATGCCAGAGGAGTAGCCGGTCACCACCTGGAAGTTTATCGAAGGCGGCCTTTGTCCAAGCCACTGTCTCGGACTCCCTACAAGCAATGAGCACCAGGCTTGAAAGAACACTGACAACGCGCCAACCTCTCCACACGGAAAGCATGCAGTACCAACGGATTGAAGTACATATGAGTGGCGCCATGGGTGTTCGTAACATACTCAGTGAGCGACCTGAACTCTTTGCTGGTCTGAGAGATGGGCTCCATCATCGTAAGCCCAAGCGAACGGAAATGGACGTCGAGGGGGTTCAGGAGGTTGCCGTTGTCATCCCTGCTCATATTGGTCGAGATCAGCTTGCTTGCGACTTCCTGTTGATGACTTGGATCAGCAGATTGTACATCGAAGGATTGTGAAGATGTACCATATCCCCTAAGGCGTCAACAAGCTCTAGTTCCTGGATGACATGTCTGAGGCAAATGAACTTATGTCATGGCACGTTGATTACCTTCTTCAAAGCTGACATCGTATTGATGACAGTAGGGCGCACCCTCCCAAAGGCGTGTGGAATGATCCTGTTGAACCGATCAGACACTTCAGCATCCAAAGACGCGCGCAACACGGAACGCACGAGTAATACTCTCCACTGAGATCCTCGCATGCTTTGCGGACACCGCCAAGTGAGGTTGCCAAATCTCCACCAGGCCTCTCAATCACTTCGGCAAGTTGCTTTTGAGGTGGCAGTTAGCGAGTACATATGATGTGCTACGTGGTACGCACCTTCAAGGCAGCAAACCCATTCAAGATCGTTGACTTTGCAAGCTTGCCTGGCAGAAAATGTGAGCGTACGTGGTGTGTGTAGTAGTCAATATCAATACCGAGAGGAAGCTTGTTAGCATCATAGTTCATCGAGGACAAGTGCGCATCTATCAACCTAATCAAATGGTTTAGCAATATGATTACCAGGACAAGAACAGCACCAACTTCGCGGAGAAGATGAGGTTGCAAAATGCCTTGAAACAATTTAACTGAGGTTTCACCGACAACTGAGGTGCCATACCTGAAGTTCGCTGTGCAGCTGCGAGTCTGGGATTGGTTCTTCACCTTTTTTGCTTCCGCTTGCTTCAGGTTTGTCCTCTTCCTCGAACGACCGCTCTGTGAGAAAGTCAGCGAAGAGGACGAGTACGATAGTAGGGAAATTACCAAGCCAATGATATTTCCCTGTCACATGGTCAGGCATTCAAAACTTGGAAAATAATGCAAGGCAACTTACCCTTCCCTGCAGACATACCATGTCTGTTCTCCCAGGCAACTCCAGTCTTTGCCCTGAACTGTTTCCTGAACTCGTTGGTGGCCATTGACGAGGGCCATGGACCCTGTTTAATTTGTCAGCCGCGCTCAAGACGTTTGAAGGGCTGAGAAGAACCTTTTGTTGACTTTGTCCGTTCTCTCCGACGCGACCCCATCGAGTGTACAACATAGAAGATGCGTCATTGCCAATCGGATGAAGTAGCTGAATGACATAGAACCTACACGCAATCACACTTGATGGCATGTATGTGTGAAGTTGGAGAAAACTTACTTATTTTTGTTGGAACCAACCTCAGTTAGATTGAGCATGGCGTCCCAAACATTTGTCCCGTCCGAGTAGACAAGATGAGTGTCTAATCATAGTATATGAGGCTCGATGACATGGGTTGGAAGGCAGGCAGGTACTCACTGACATACGAGGACGCCGGGTCAACAGGGGCTTTTCCGCGTTTCAGAACGGTTACCTAACGAAAGTGAGAAGGAGCGTCGGGTGTCTAAGAACAACAACTAACCATTTTCTTGGGCTCATCTGCGTCTTTTTTATCTGGCGTGTTACTCTTGTTAGTGGTGTCATCGCCGTTCTTGGCCTTTTTCGAAGGACCCTCGTCGTCGTCGTCATCGTCATCGTCGTCACGAGTGCGTTTACCTTTGCCTTTGGCTGATTTGGGTTTCGAGACTGGTTTGGTTCGGGTGGAAGGCAGGGCGGCGGCTGCGGATGCAGGCTTCGGAGTGGCTACTTGCCTTGTGTTTGACCTGGTCACTCTGGTTGATGCTGGTTTAGTTACGGTCGCATCAGCGGATGCCGTAGCAGTTTTCTTTCTTGGGGGCATGTTGGTGAGCTGAGAGCGACGACGAAGAGAAAGGGATGGAACTTAGGGATAGGGGCGTGGGTTCATATATCGCGACGCGTTGCCCGCCCCTGAAGTGAGACGTGCAGCGCGTTCAGCTTGGCAGCACCGCCCTCTTTCCATTCCTGGCGATCCCGACGCAAGTGAGTCACGACGAAGGCGGCATTTCATGGCCACTTCCCGTTTTGGAAGATAAGGAAGCCCCTGATATGTGGTTACCTCCCACCTAATAACCGCTAGTGAGAAAGGCTTGTGTCTACCAAATTATAAAAATTAGGTATCGTGCAATTGCGCAACCTTGCAAAAGAATGGTCATTCGAATGTGGTGGCAAAGGAGTCATTTTTGAACGATTTACGTTACGTATACAACGGTTCCGTCGCGACTCGGTCACTCAACAAAACACGGACCACATGGGACTCATCAACACAGGTCTCATGATATGATATACGCGTCTCGGTGTTGTATAAATACCTGAACCAACTTCGTTGCCCTTGCCTCTTATTTTCCCAAGATACCCTGCAGTCCCCCCAAACCGTAGCTGCGTTGCGAGAACCTCTCACTCGGATGTCTTTGTGGGCTCAGTACACTGACCCAGGACCTTGGCAAGTCCTCTTACGCGAACATTTTGACCAGTTGCTTCAGATAGGCCCCAAGAATCCGTATGTTACCGCTCCCATTATCCTTTGCTGTTTGACCTTGTAATAAGAACCTCACTTCCTTCCAGAATATGGTCCAACTCCCTCGTGATTCCCTTTTACGCTGCCAGTGCATCCGCAGTCTTTCTCTTCCTCCACATCCTCTTGGCGTCCTATCCCTGTAAAGCTCTTGGAAGATGGTTGGCCCGTCTTGTATCCCGGTCGAAGCAGGCCACTGTTGAGGAGAGCCTTGATTGGAGCAAGGATCAGCCACTCATTTCGCAGCTTGGGGGACCTGTCATTTTCGCTTTCAAGTTCGCCAGATTCCTCGGTTGCTTAGCATTCCTCGGCCTTGCTCTAGTCATGCCTTCCAACGAGAAAGGAAGAGAATCCACGTTACACGGTTATCTCTCCGCGCTGGTTCACGCCGAATGGCCCCAACTTGCAATTATCGCGACTGCAGTACGTACAACATGGGAGAATAGCAACCAAATTCTCACTGTTGTCACAGACATATCTATCTCTGCTTGGCCTCCTCTCAGTCACGACGAGATACAAGTACAGTAGGCTCGCTTCACAGCATTTAGCAACTGTCCTTCTTGTCACTTTCTCGGTGTTCGCATACCGAGACCTTTACCCTCTGTTAACCTTCAACGATCAACCCGAGGATCTACATGAAGGCTGGTGGCTTTGGGCCAAGGTAGCTGTTCTCACGACGATAAGTATTGTTTTACCGAGTGTGGTCCCAAGCCAGTATATTCCCGTCGATCCAACGGTAAATCTCAACCAGCTTATCGTCTATTTCCATACTAAATTCAGCATAGAATCCTTCCGAGTTCCCTCATCCTGAGCAAACGGCGTCGTGGCTATCTATGTCTCTGTACTTGTGGCTGGACCCCATCGTATTCATGGCACAACGCGTGTCTCACTTATCTCATGACAAACTTCCACCTCTGGCAGATTATGATCTATCTCGGAACTTGAAAAAGGGGAGTTTTCCGGTAAGTTCAAGTCAAGTATTGCTGTCCGTTGTTTGATGTTGGCATCCCCGGGCAGCACATGGATTTGTTTATGAACGGAAGGAAGCGGCATGTCTTCTTCGGCCTCATGAGAGTGTTCAGTAAGTCGACCCTTTCCTCCGAAATTTTAGTTCTGACTTAGGCCCTTCAGGTATGGAATATACCATTTTGGTGATTCTAGTGATTCTCAGGGTATGGGGAATCACCACACTCCACGTATTGTCCTTAGCGTGCTTTCCTAGGTGCTCTCTACGCTCGCTGCCCCGGTCGGAATCAATTACCTTCTCTCGTGCGCTAGACACTCCGTTCTCACTCACATGTAACTAACGGTGCTGGGCATAGATACATTGAGGATGGTGGCGAGGGAGCGGTCATTCGACCATGGGTCTGGATCGCCTGCATCTTTTTCGGTCAGTTTGTCGGCTCGGTTATCTTCCAATGGTACATCTTCTTCACCGTATGTCCCCTTGTTGTTTCGTATGATTGTTTTTACACTCATTGCGCCCAGACACGAACCATCGTCCGCACGGAATGCATCGTCACGCAACTCCTTTTCGAGCATGCGCTTCGGATTCGCATGAAGGCCGAGACCCCCGAGAACGTCAAGAGTGCGGCGTCCACCATTTCTACACCAGACAGCGCGTCCATAGCAGAGTCGAGCACGGCTGTCGAGGCGAGCTCAGAAAGTAGTGACGGAGCTCAGTCAAGTTCTACGAGTGCGCTTGATCCAGCTACAGTCAAAGGGAAGCAAAAAGCCAATGACGCGGAAGCCAAGAAATCAACATCCAGTGCGGACAACTTGGTCGGAAAGATCAACAATCTTGTGACCACGGATTTGGGTAACATCACCGACGGACGAGACTTTTTACTCGTTTGTAAGATCACTTTGGTGTTCATGAGACCATGTCCCCGAAACTGATGTGTTCTCAGTCCCTTATATCCCTCTCCAAGTTGGGTTGTGCATCTGGTTCCTATACGGTATCCTGGGCTGGAGGTTAATATCTTTCACTATATCCTAAGTCTTCTTCGTACTCATTCTGAACAGCGCCTTGGTTGGTCTTGCTGTCATGATCGCCTGCGTCCCTATGCCTGGAATCGTTGCGAAAAAAATCCAGTCTATTCAGATGGAGAAAATGGAAAAGGCGAGTAGACGAACAGAGTCCGAATCGTCGCTGACAACCTTCCCAGACTGACGCAAGAGTCCAGACGGTCACCGAAAGTGAGTTTCTCGATACCCCTCCTCAACACATGTCAGCTTACATACTACGATAGCTATGGGTGTTCTCCGGATGGTCAAGTTATTTGGATGGGAGAAGAAAATGGGGGAAAGACTCAGCGAGAAACGAGAGGTCGAACTCCGTTGGACTTGGAAGCTCAAACTTCTTGAACTGGTGAACACCAACGTCAAGTAAGCAATATGTCGTTGAAAGTATCGGTGTCGCTGAACTCCTCTAGCAATATTATCCCCATGCTCACCATGATGGCTTGTTACTCGACATACGTACGCCTCGATCTTTAACAACACTCGCATTTCGCTAATGGTTAATATAGACCATGATCATGGGCAAACAATTGACTGCGTCCCGCGTCTTCTCGTCCATGACAAGTTCGTACGGTTTCTGTGAATTTCCTAGCCCATAGTAACATGACTCGTCTCAGTCTTTGACATCTTGAGGGACCAACTTCACATGATCTTCTGGATGTTACCTTCCATCATTCAGGGTGAGATACCCGCTCTTGCTATCGAATGGCTGAACTTAGCTTCTTATCTTGTATCTTAGCCAAAGTCTCTCTGGACCGTGTCAACGATTTCTTGAAGAACACCGAACTTCTCGACGTGTTCACCACACCAGACCAAGAGAGGCCGACGCTCGCACTCATCTCCCAAGACCATGGTGGCGAAGAATCTGACCTCATCGGTTTCAGAGATGCCGTCTTCGCGTGGTCGAATGATCCCAATGCAGGGACACTGACACCGACTAAGCGCAAGTTTAACCTGTGCATCGACGAGGTCTTCTTCAAACGCGGTTGCATCAACCTTATCGTTGGTCCTACTGGTGCAGGCAAGACATCTATGCTTATGGCCCTCCTCGGTGAGTTAGGATGGTGTACTTGTCTCTGATTATCTCTGAGGGCCATTTCACTTTTGTAGGGGAAATGCACTTCATGCCATCTGGTCCGACCTCGTGGTTCAACCTTCCTCGGAAAGGTGGAGTTGCGTATGCAGCACAGGAATCATGGGTTCAGAACGAAACCATCAAGGTGCGTGTGGCTGTGGACGCTGCAAACTAACCCTGACAATACCTGCAGGCCAACATTCTCTTCGGAGCACCCTACGATGAAGCGCGTTACGAGAAAGTGATTTACCAATGCGCGCTCAAACGGGACTTGGAACTCTTTGAGGCCGGAGATCAGACGGAGGTCGGGGAAAAGGGACTTACGCTCAGGTATGTATCAATGGACCATTTATTGGCTCGGTGTGGCTCATGTGTGGGACACCAGTGGTGGCCAGAAGGCAAGAGTAACGCTTGCTAGAGCAGTCTACAGCTCTGCAGAAATTCTACTCCTGGATGATGTGAGTGCACCATGTTCGAGTTAAAGTGGTGGAGACCTGATTCTCGCCGTAGGTGCTCGCTGCGTTGGATGTTCACACCGCAAAATGGATCGTTGACAAGTGTTTCAATGGTGACCTTATCAAGAATCGTACTGTTATCTTGGTGGTACGTTCCTTGGTGACCCAGACATTTTAACTTCTCATGATGTTGCAAGACTCATAACGTGGCTATGGCAAGCGTTGTTGCCCAATATGTGGTCTCCCTGAACTCGAACGGACGCGTTGTCAGTGAAGGTAGCATCTCCGAGGCCATCGCGACAGATAGGAAACTTGCTGCCGAGATCGCAAAAGAACAAGAGATCTTGAAGAAGGAAGAGGAAATTATCGATAACGCCGAGCCAACCATTGAGGCCAAAGACAAGACGAAGGGCAAAGCTGACGGAAAGCTTGTCATGGCAGAGGAAATTCTTGAAGGACACGTCTCCTGGCCGGCTTGTAAGTGGTACTTGATCGAGACATGCGAACCTAGAGCTCACACCATGACCCAGTTAAATTATACCTCGCCAGTGTGGGCGGTGGACATACGACTCTGTTTTGGTTCGGCTTCCTGTTCTTCATGATGACGTCCGAAATTGCGACTATTTTTCAAACTTGGTTCCTTGGTTATTGGTCCTCCCAATACGAATCGCGTGCCCCATCGGAAGTTGACGTCAAATAGTAAGTCGAACCTACCGTGGCCAGAAGCGATTTTTATACAAAGCACAGCTACTTGACGTTATACGGCGGATTATTGTTCCTTCCTACTATCTTATACTCTCCCGGCTACGCGTTGTGGTACTACGGTGCGCTGAGGGCTTCCAGGTCGATTCACAAAAAACTTGTGGATGCTGTCCTTGGCACGACGTTGAGGTACGTAGCTCGCGCTCCCGCCGATTGCTGCTGGCTCAACTTTCGTAGATGGTTGGATACGACGCCTACGTCCCGGGTGATCACCCGATGCACGCAGGATATCCGAGCAAGTACGTCTTCTTTTTTAGTACCAGCTACAACCTTGATTCACAGATTTCAGTCGATGGACCTTTCGCCCAGGAGATCTCATGGGTCATCGAGCTGACAATGGTTCTCGGTTTCCGACTCTTGGCAGTCGTTTCTCTGACCCCTTCCTTCCTCTTTCCTGGGGCTCTGGTTGGTGTGGTAGGTGGATGGGTCGGGAGAATCTACATGAAGGCGCAGCTTTCAATCAAGCGCGAGATGAGTAACGCCAAAGCACCTGTACTCGGTCACTTCAGTGCTGCCATCGCAGGTCTCAGTGAGTGTCGTTGGTTCTCCTTTCTCTCACAGCAGCATGTTCATGGTGGCACGTAAAGCTTCCATCCGTGCTTATGGCGCCCAGAAAGCATTCCAAGAACAGTCCCTCGATCGCATCGATCGATACTCCAAGTCCGCCCGCACGTTCTATAATCTCAACCGGTACGAATACCTAATACCTTCCTCGACCATTCTTGCTCAATTCGTCCAGATGGGTCTGCATCCGTATTGATTTTGTCGGATCCTTGTTCACGACTGCCCTGGCCGCCTACCTGGTTTATGGTAGCACACGCGGTGCAGCAAACATAGGTTTCTCGCTCAACATGGCTGGTACGTATACCTTCTCTCACACACGTTGTTCGACGAATCATTCGCTTTGTAGTCGGCTTCAGTTCTGTGATCCTGTTTTGGGTTCGGATTCTGAACGAGGTCGAAGTCAACGGAAACAGGTGATTGATCCTTTAGTGGTTTGTTTGGAGCATATATGCTGATCGAATGTGTTATAGTATCGAGCGTGTCAACAGTTATATTAACATTGAGCAAGAGCCAAAGGCGACCGAGGGTGGACAACCGCCGGCGTACTGGCCTGCGAGCGGTGACCTTGTCATTGAGAACTTGTCCGCTCGCTATTCCTCAGTTCGTTCATGTGTTTCTCCTTTTTGAGGTGGCTCACCTTGTCACTGCAGGACGGACCAAAAGTCTTGCATGATCTGAACTGCAAGATTGTATCTGGAGAGCGGGTTGGTATTGGTACGTACTCGTGAATCTGATGGCGTCGTAAAATACTGACAGGTGGCCAGTCGGACGGACGGGGAGCGGAAAGGTGAGGAACACTAATATTGTACCCATGACTTTGATTAAGACTTCCTGGTCGCCAGAGTTCTCTGACTCTATCGCTACTGCGCTGCATTCCCATCGAGGGAACTGTCTACTTTGATGGAATCCCGACCAGTGCAGTGAATCTCGACGTACTGCGTTCAAACGTGACGATCATCCCGCAAATCGTGAGACTTCCGCTCTCTCGTGTGGTTTCTTCTCATTGGAATATTCTCACTGGCAGCCTGAGTTGTTGAGCGGTACTCTCCGCCAGAACCTCGACCCATTCGATCAGTATGACGACGCTACCCTCAACGATGCATTGCGTTCCGCTGGGTTGTTCTCTGTCCAGGATGAAACGGACGAGAGCAGGTTGACGCTTGATAGCGCAATCGCGAGCGGAGGCGGTAACTTGTCGGTCGGTCAGCGTCAAATCTTGGCACTGGCGAGAGCTATGGTACGCGGGAGCAAGTTACTCATTCTTGACGAAGGTGTGTCAGATTTTGTGCGTTGCAGTTATCATTGTTAACACTCAAATGTCACTTTACAGCAACTTCGGCAATCGGTACGGTTTCCGCGTTGCGAATCTGGAGACATTACTGACCGTGGATCTATCAGATTACAAGACGGACACTGCCATTCAGTCTTCCCTACGGCATGAGATGCAGGATGTCACGCAAATCATCATTGCCCACCGCTTGCAGTCCATCATTGACGCGGACAAAATCGTAAGTGCCGAAGCTCTTGACCTGCATACATTTCTCAATATTTTCTCCAGATGGTGCTCGACGCCGGAAGGATTGTAAGTTTCGTGCTCATCAACAGGTGTGTCAGTGAGTTGACTTGAAAACGACAGGCCGAGTTTGGAAGTCCTCAAGAGTTGTTGCAAAACGAAAAGGGTATGTTCAAGGCTTTGGTCGACGAAAGTGGCGACAAAGACTTGTTGTACGCGATGGCCGCTGGGGGAAAAACTGCTCATGGGGAGCGTGATTGATGTTTAGGCATGCATAAACTATGTACAGACACACTTATATACGATCAACTTGAAGGATATCCTGCGCGCGGTCGCTGTGGCGGTGTTCGCGACAAGGCACGTGACCAAAGTCAATTTCAATAGGACTGCTATGATTGGCTGAGCGGGAACCAAGCATGAGACAACAAAATTGGAATCTCTGTCATGCTCGCGAATATTAAAATGGTCAGCTCATCAGCAAACGCATTTGACCCAGTATCGTCCATGTTGTCCCAACTAGCACGCAGGCATATCTCAAATGCTCTCACCTCCAGTTCACGTTCACCATCCTCATTCATTTGCCATCGTCGTGCAATGATGTCCGCTATCTCAGGCCCTCCACCTAGACGTCCACATGAGGCTGGACAGCACCATAATCAGCAGCCACTCTTCCAAGATTCCCCACCTGTCGTCGTGCCTACAGGTGAAGCAGTCTCTGCTGATGCCTCATCTCCTCAAGTAGCTGCACGCCCTCCCCCAGTCCCTAAAGCACAACGTCCGCGTCCGACTATAAAGTCTACCAAGGCGGCGTTAACTGTTGTGCGTTGGCTCCGATTCCCTGTTGCGAATCATCGTTCTAATCTTATCTTTCAAAATGGGGTAGACACCCGAAGCCGTATTGCGTCTCCGCGCTCTCCTCAATGGTCCGACTCCCCAACTAATACGAATTGGGGTGCGCAACAAGGGGTGTGCTGGGCTTTCCTACCACCTAGACTACGTCGACAAACCTGGAAAGTTTGATGAGGTGGTGGAACAAGATGGCGTGCGGGTGCTCATAGACAGCAAAGCGTTGTTCTCCATCATCGGCAGCGAGATGGACTGGCAGGAGGATGCGCTAAGGTGAGCTCTCGCTCTCAATCTGCCCTGACCCTGATTCCATGTGCTGACCGGATCTTTCTGTCATACAGCTCCAAGTTCGTATTTAGTAATCCTAACATCAAGGACGCTTGTGGTTGTGGAGAGTCTTTCACTGTTGCATAATATTTATCCCGACTTTTTCAATGTTTATGACACGCACAACTGCGCGCAAGAGTACCCCCCCTCATCTCAATTCGTATTTCTGTTCCCCTCGTGCTATCTACTTACTACTTATTTATATCATTCTGTATCCTTATCGCACTCTATACTGCAATATATAGATGCATGCGTTTCGACAAACCATGGAGAAAGTCGGAAATGCGCAACCGTGGTCACCGAGAGGTGACAATCATATTTCTTATATGTTGATGTACATTACATTACGAATCCTTGACACTTGTTATACAACGAAATTACCTAGTAGCACCAGTCAACCATCGAAAGGTAGAAGGATTCAAGTGGATGATAACCCCAGCAGGGCGAGCTCGGATCTTGAATCACAGTCAAGCATCCAAGAATTCCTTAGGCATGTCGGCAAAGGCTGCGGCACCGTTTCCCATCAAAGCCAACTGAGTGAGGCATACTGCAGCCTGGCGATACAGTCTATCAAGCAGAGGTTGGGCTGGACGTCCTTGTGATTCTACGACACAAATCAGCACCCATCACCCCAATAAATACCTCAAGGACTTGACTTACGCAAGATAGCTTGATTCAGTTCAGTAGCAAGCGCCACCCTCGCAGCCTGCCCTGCAACCTCAGCCGCATCCCCCCCAGCCCCCAATGGATCATCATAAGCCATAATCACCGACGTCCGCTTAAATATCGCGCGGATTTCCGGACGGTTCTTGTAGTCTGACTCCAGCTCCTGGCCGTACGCGACGGCTTTCTCGAGCGCTGAGGCCGATGAGAGTGTGAAAATTCCGATAAATGAACTTGTGTTGTCGTACCTTTCGCACCATGGCTACGCACGTGCAACGCGTGCATTGGAGGCACAATGTCGTGCTCGGGGCGGGCTTCCTGCTCGCACCCCTTCTGCAACATCTGCAGAAGACTACATAATGGTCATGGACGTCGGTGATGGTCTTTCAACTACTCTCCCCTCAAAGACAGCCCCTATTCCACCTCCCGTCCCAGCCGACGACATCGAGCTCCGCACGCACATCGTCCAATCTGTCATCGCCGGAGACATCGACACCGCGCTCTCCGAGACCCGAAGGCATTTCCCTCTCGTCCTCGGGGCCGATGCGGGACTTATGCTGTTCAAGCTTCGGTGTAGGAAATTTGTAGAGCTCGTCTTGGAGGCTGCGGAGTTGAAGAAGAAGAGGACGACGGGGGAGAATGAGATAAACTTCGAGGCCTATGGGCCTGGTTGGGGTTTAGGCTCTCTGGATGGGGTTGCGGGGATGGGAGCGCTGGACGGCATGGGTATGGATGTGGATGATGAAGGCGCGGAGCTGGGTATGAACATAAACACAGGGACGAGCAAGAGCGCGAGCACGAGCAGCACACCGATCTCCATCAAACTCACCCCCACACCCTCCGTCATCTCGCTCGCTTCCACGGCCAGCTGGGCAAGCGCAGCTGCCGCCCAATATGTCACGGAACTTGAAGAAACGAGTGCATCAGTGCTACGTTCGTGAAACTTGTCAGCTGGCCATTTCAGGGGAGTAGATTGGATATTGGCCCATGTTTGGTTGCGCTGTTGAAGCACGTGGTCCTCAATGTCGTATTTAAAGGGATCTTGACCAAAGTTGGCATGAATGGATTCGTTTGGGTGGCAGAGCCCCACAGCAGGGAAGATATCGCAGTCTTTGCCTACATTGTCGAATACCGTGCCTAAAAGTCGAGTAAGGATTGTCTGCAGGCGGAGATGTCAAGTGGAATTAAGCGGGTCCTACCGAGAAGAGCCCCGTTCTTGGTGTAGAACACTTTATTCTGGGTAAAGTCGACACCACAGCCAATGATATCTCCAACTATGAGAAACAGGTCGCAGGTGTTAGCGGACAGGTCACACATCCAGGGAAGGACAGAATCGCTCACCTCCAAACGTAGATCCGAAAGATGTCCCATTCTTGTCCCCGGAACATATGGTACCATTGTCTCCGTGGTACCCCCAAGAGTTCTTCTCCCATCCTGGAAGGCGCGACATTTTGACGTCCTGACCGATGAAGCTAGTAGTGGCAGGTTATTAAATGCACTATTGGGCCAGGAATGAAAAATGCGAACCCAACGCTCACGCGACTGAAATCAAGAATTAGAATGCGCTCATTAACATGCGAAGCTACTGAACGCACTTCTTGGAAGCTTTACTAGTAATCTCTACTTCATAGTAGAATATTCCGCAAGCAGGTGGAACGGGAACAGCAGTACGGGCGGGTGCAACATCTTTGTCGGATCCTCCGGTTGTTCCTAGAAGGATAAATCATTCCATGCATAAGACCCATAAAGCAGCTTACCTTGGTAAATAAGTTCTCGGCCATCACTACACACGGTCAAATGAGGACTCCTGTACTCATCGGACCACCGCGTGGGCAACAACAAGGTTGGCGACGACGTAGTCACCGGAGGTGGTGTACTTTTTCGAACCTCTCGGGGAGGACTCATGTCGTCCTCGTCGCTGTCATAAGATGGCGACCTTTGTACCCGTCTCCCAATGGTGTAATCGACTCTCACGACCGTCGGCTCTGCCTTGCGAGGAGGCAGCAGAGACGGAGATTCTGTCTGCAACAAATGCCGCAATGCAGAATGTTCCAGGTAAGCCGGACGAGGGAACGGAACCGGCTCCGTTGCAGGAGTAGGAATATGCGCCACAGAGGACCTCTGAGCAGATGGCGCCCTCACACCGGTCGCACTCGGCCGTCTCGCACGTGTGGGCGAAACAGACGACGATTGCGGGCAGGTAACATCACTACCGCGGGCCGAGTCGGCCCTAATCACACGAGGTTCATATGCGGTGTTTGGATATGCGGTGCCTGCTGGGGTGAATAGAACTGAAGAGTGCGTAAAGGAACGAGCGGTGGGTCTGGTAGGAGGGCTGGAGGCGACAGTACTGCTGCCGCGGACGCCGTGGGGGATTCCTGTGGCCCTGTGATCGTGCACGGTAGAGTTCCGTGGGAGCCATCCCTGCCCTGCCGTACGGGGTCGGGACTGGGTGGGGCTGGTGGAAAAGGGGATAGAGATAACTGATTCTATGTTACGGGCGGGTGAAGAGGGAACTGTGCCTCGCACAGGGATGCTAGAGGACCGCGAAGGTCTATTTGACATGATGTGGATTTAGATATTTCGGGTTCTCAGGTATCTCGTGGACGACAACTTCAAGGCTGGCCTTGTGAAGGCTAAAGCACACGAGTGTCGAGCAACGCACTATAGCTAGTACTGTCCTGTAAATAGCAAGGGATTAGTTAAGGGTGACAATAAGATGGGGTGTATCTCAGAGATGTACCAGGATGAGAAGTGGGATACGAGCCCGACTTGGACGTGCCCTACTTATACTCAGAAAGATCGAATGGTATCACCACTTCGTCACCCCTTCGTCACACTGTGGGGAAATGTCACACACTGTGACAGATTGGCTATTCGCGGTCACATTGCATACGCGTATTCCTTCAAATCAGTCCATCATGGTCGGTCGTCGATATTCGTGCGTAGGAACCTGAGCTTACAAAAATCATCTATGCAGGAACCTTCTATGCGTATTGTGCCACCCGTGGCACCAAAGTCCGCATCCCTGACTGCCAAGGCCAACACCCTCGGACTTCATGATACCCTCCAATATGGACCTCGCAGCATAGCTGCAGAGACGAAATCAAGAGGCGGTCTCGAGAACCGTCTTGCACGCGTAAGTAGTTGTACTTCTTCGTCCTTCTACTTATTGAACGCTAGAACGCTTCAGTGGGAGGAAACTCAAGACAACTTACGATTGACCATGATGCGCGACCTGTATGGAGTACATGCACCAGCACGCTTGCTCATGGAACGCAAAATTGTCGCTTCTGTATGCATACGATCCCTCCTTTATCTCTACACTAGATGTCTCATTCGCGTTCCCAGAACCCGCATATCCCTGGCATGGGACAGAGCAACATTCATCTCGACATCCTGATGGGCCGGGACGAAATGCTGGAGCCTGCAGACTTGTTCCTTGGTTTGTTTTTACTTTGCGTCCGCGTGTTGAAACCACTGAGAATACGACTAGGTATGGAGCATGGCCCATCATTTAGTATTCACTCGGAAATGGAGAAGAAATTGCGAATTTGAGGCTAGATATTTGTATCACAAGTGACTCATGCTGTCCGTGCATAATCCAATTTACAGACAGTCGAGGTTTGTAGAAATCCTTTCATGGGGGAGGTGGTGGGTTGACTGGCTTGGACGTTCTCAGGTTCATGGGCAGGTATAAGTGAACATGGTGTTGAAGCAGCTCTAGGTACATGCCCGTGAACTGACCGTTGAGCCCTGAAGGAACAACTTGAAGGGGAGGCGATTGTAACGCGTTCTGTAGTGGCACCAGTGAAGACGGAATCCAGAATGAGATATTCCCTGGACGCGGGCGATACAGACCGCGTCGGCCTTCGAGCATCCTTTCCATAGTACTCCTAAATTTTTGGGTCGTCACCGAACAGCGTTTCCGGGGTCCCGCAATAGGTGTGTGTGGTTGTTTGTAAGTTGGTCAGGAGCAAGATCAGGAGGCTTGACAGACTGTGTTCGACTATGAGCACGCCGCCTTATTTCTAGCGCCGCAATGTCAACGTCAACAACAGAATCTCTCATAACACCCAGGACATCGATGTCAGAGCCATCGTGGCAGTCTGGTCCCCTGCCATTGTTTGAACACCATCTCAAAGTGCTCACAGACTCGTATCTCAGCTTCTTCCAGGAAAGGTATGTATCCACCTAACCACCATCACCAAGGCTTCAAAATTAATCATGGCACGATAGGAAGCACATAGAAGAAGTATAGTGAGCCTCTTTCCGTCCAGCAGCAATTGCAACACCGCGACTTAAGGCTTGACCTGTAATAGTGTCGATTCTTTGCTCAAGCTGCATCGGAAAACAAAGTCAACAGATGGCCTTTTGGACGATCGCACGGATCTAAGCACAGTACGCCGAGTATGGGGCGAAGTCATGGATAATGTGGAAAGAGGTTCGCCCGACCCCCTGACGTTCATGGTATACACTACTTATGACCAAATAACTCTCAACAGAAGCCCAGACGAGGCAGGCATTTCTGGCGACCCTTACTGTCGATGTCGTGAACACTTTAATGTCACTAAAGGCGCGTTCCATTCGGTATTAAGAGGGGCCCTTGAATGAACTGAGGACGCTCTCATTAGGAAACTCAAGAACGCACGCGCAAACGCATCAAGGAAGATCTCAAAGATTCGAACTCTGCGTATACGGATTATGCAGAAAACACATTACCGAAACTGAAGCGCACTTATTTAAAGAAGTGCCAAGAAGTGGAGGTAGGGGGTTCGACTCCCACTTTACTTGGCTCATACGTGCTCCAGGACCACAAGGCGGCAGCAGCGTCAACAGCGCCAACTCCTTCTCAGGCTACTTCGAACACGCCGTATGCAGAACCTATTGGAACTTCCATGACGAACTCCCGCTCAAATCCGAGCTTGCCATCGAGACCTGTTGTAACTGCGCCTCAACCTCTTCGCCCCCTTGATCGCCGGCCTTCGGGGACTACCCACATGGCCCGTAATCGTTCACCATCTACTTCGGGCACGACTTTTTCTGATTTTGCTCAACACGGTATGCGAATGCTTTTAGAACCGCTTTTTCAACTGATTTCGCGCAGGTAAGAAGCAACTCAATCAGTTGATCACGTTCCTAGACAAGGGCGCAACAGTTAAAGAGACTCTGGGTGTGCGCACGGAAAATAGTGCCCTTCGCGCCGTTCGCTCGAAACGTGAAGCTGACGAGGCGGGTCAGTGGTGTTCCTGCGCTTGTTGCCTTCTCACCTTGCTCACGGGGTTATCAGATAAGGAGTATCGAAAGGGTGTTCACTGGTTAGAAACCCTTCGACTTCGTCGGACAAAGATAGTGGAAAGCGCTTATACAGTACGCACCTGCAATTTTTTACATCCGTTACTGCTGATTACGGGATTACAGAGCCTTCAAAACTTCGTCTGCGAGTACTCGAGTACGGTGAAGAGTGTATTAGAAAAGTATATTGACAACATGACGTTCGCACCCCTTATCTCGTTCTCGTAAATCGTACTTACCAACTTACCTTTAGCGCAACGACCATGACACAGACTCAACTCTCCGAACATGCAAGATCGGTGGTTACAAAAATCTCACCCGACAAAGATGTATCCCTAATCACGACCCATATTTCTCGTTCTTTGACGTTTCTGCTTCCAAAACCAGTATTATACTACAACTATAACGTCGGCGAGTGTAGCGATTTGATTTTTGGTGTTAGCTTGGTGGATTATGCGACCTCGCGGGGCCTTGGGGAAATGGAGATCCCGAAGATCGTTCGAATATGTGTTCAAGAAATTGATGAGAGAGGTCTAGAGGCGGAAGGTATCTACCGCGTAAGGTATCGTTTCTTCGCCCCTGAACATTTGCATTGATTCGGGAACTCGCAGGTGTCTGGACGCCATGCTGTTGTACAAGATGTGGGCATTTTGTGTTCATTGGCGGGAATGTGACTGACGGAAATTTGTAGTTGCAGCACAAGATAGAAAGAAACGAAGCCGCCTTCAAATTCAATCGATTGACTGACGATGTATATGCAGTTTCTTCGTTACTGAAAGTGAGTTATATGCTTCACTATTGTGATTCTACTGACGATAGTCAACTAGTTATATCTACGCGAATTGCCAGAACCCCTGTTCAGATATCCTCTACCAGACCGTACAGAGTACACGGAAGGTCGAGGTAGGGCTTTCCCGCAAGTACAACTTCGTAGCGACTCACTACTTCCCGAAGTGGGGGACCCTAGCACAGTAGCCCAAATGCGGTCCAAAATCCGCAGATTACCCGCCAGTCATCGAGAAACTCTTCGAGCTATTGTCGAACACCTTGCACGTGTCGCAGCTTTTTCAGACAAAAACAAGATGGACGCCAGAAATTTGGCAATCGTGTTCGGCACTGTTATATTTGGCGAAGACGAGATGCCGAAGGGAGGCGACCTCCTGAGCGTTCAGAACGTTAAGGTATGTTAGCTTTTATTGATGCGTTGCAAGATGGGTGACCTTTTCTACCCCCTAGGACACGCGGATGGAAGATTTGATTCAGAATGCATCACAGCTCTTCGAGGACCCTATACCAAGTATTTCTCCACCATTGCCGGAAGCTCCTACCGGGGAGCCAACTCCGGTATACAACTATGGCTCTTCCCACACAAGGATAGGAAGCGTTCCCGCACGGTCACAATCGCCTCGATATCCAGAAGACTTTACGCCTCGACTACCAGCACGACCCACAAGCAGTATACACCCTTCACTTCGTGCTAATCCCGTATCTCCCGTCCGAGACACGATGGACATCCCTCGCCTGCCTCCTCGACCACTGGCAGTTGAAGAAGAGCCTTCATCGGATCATATGGATTTGCCAGATGACTTGGCACATATTGTGGCTTCACAATCTCCCTCACCACCCCAGTCCCCACAATTTAGTGATGCTTCTCTACCAACAAGAAACGAATCTCCCATAACTTAGCCCAGAGACACTTCCTCACACCTGTTATACTTCCCAATTATCGATCGGGCGTTACAATTCATTTGGTTTTTCTGAGACGATGCGAGGAAGTATCCTTGTGTAATTTAATTTTGTCATAGAATGAGACACATCGGCAAGGCACCTAGGTGTGGAACGAGTCGTGCCACTGGGACAACGCCCAATCGCTGTCCATCTCCTCCTCTTGGTTTTTTTGCTTTTCCCAGCCAGCTTGCCATTCAATGACACTGGGGTGTGCGATGACTCTGGAACAAAGATCAGAATGCAAGAACGACGAAGGCAGATGGTTTCGACGCACTTGTCGGGGTCGAAGTTGACGATCTCAAGTCCCTCCATGGTGGTAGCTCGCGACAGAGCAACATACGCTGAACCATCCACACGTGAGCGATAGCCACATCCCAAATGTAAGCAAGTCACCTTGGCCCTTCTCGAATATGCGAGCGAGATCTACCTTGACCCTGGTGAGTGTCTGCCCTTGGGATTTGTGTATTGACATTGCCCAGGAAAGAGCAAGTGGGACTTGGATTCGCCGAGCTTCGAGATTACCCTTCAGGCCCTCGAACGTGAACTCGACAGGGGAGCACAGAAGACACATGTCATTCGTGAATTTGACAAGGGGCCACATTTGGTCCCTTTGAAAGGTGTGGTGGTCGAGGGCTATAAGGCCCGGTCGGTTCTCTTCACTGTCGGGTGAGTTTACTGTAACTGGTACCTGGCCTTCCTTGCGTCGCTCCATTTCTGCTATTGCGATGTGTCGTTCTTGGGCATCGTGAGTGGTGATGAATTCGATGACTTTTCCCAACGAGCCATTGACAAGGACTCCTTGCAACGTGTTCTGAGTGAGGGCAAATGTAAACTGCAAGAACGGCCACATAGTTGAAGAGACATACGCGAAGCAGCATCACCTGAGCCCCCACCTTGTGTAGCGGAATATCAGTAAGAGCGTCGAGCGTTATGCCATGACGGGTTACCTTCAAGGGGACTTCTCTGGGGCAGACGAGCCGGTCGAGTAGTTGCTCCGCTGTGCTGAGAGAAAGTCGGTTATCATAGATATCGCTTCCGCGCGAGTCCATTGCTTTATATACTGCCGTTTCGCCTGGTAGTTTATTCAGACATTCAAGGTTGCGTTGTTCCACTTGGCCTTTCAAAGGAAATCTGGTCCCAGATGAGTACGGATGGCGAGGAGCAATACCATCAAGGCCTGACATACAGCTGCGTTGGACTGATGCCATCATCATAGTGGACAGGGCGACACAATTTCCGGAAC
>KN819323.1:606917-631594 GCA_000827475.1 Paxillus involutus ATCC 200175
CACGAAACACGGTGGTCCGTACTAAGGATCCCCTTGAAGTGGAACGTAGAATCCCAAGCGATGCAAAAGTGCTCTGATGCGAATGCTTGAGAGAGCCTGCGGGATCTGCCTATCTTGATCCCAGGTTGAAGACTACAGGAAACGATTGGCTTATATGGATTGGAGAAGATTAGGTCCGCATGGTCTTACTTCTTTTCATTCGAATTACAAACCTGTATGACCTCACAGCTAGCCTCCGGTTGCGTCCTTTTGGCATGGCGAGACTTGATTGGAGAGCGATCGCGCCACTCGTACACAAGTGATGTTGGCCAGCTCCGTATGAGTACATTGACGACTTCGATGAAGACAAGGCTCCCCATATTTCCAATCCATCGCCGTCACTATCTCCACCCCAGAAGATAAGAGGGGTATTAAGAAGGCCTGATTGAGCAAGTACTGCCAGCATACCGATGACTGATCCTCAGCCGAGTAGTCTACAAGAAGCGCCTAACCTTAGCCATCCTGAGCTCTTGATGGTGTCATCTTGCAATCTATCGCAAGGACTATATAACAAGCCTGGCTGATGAGCTTCCTCAGCTGTGTGATAACCTCATCTCTTGTGCCATCCCTTCGCCATGTCCACTAACACATACACATCATTCGCCGTCGCCGGTGTAGGCAAAACAGTCGGTCCTCCTATCATCAAGGCAGGTAGTGCTTTCTTATGACTTGCGAGTAGCTAACCGCGTCGCCCACCGTAGTCCCTTCTCGCGCGTGGCGCCTCAGTCATCGTTCTTACCCGATCCGCCTCCTCCAAAGTCCTTCCCGAAGGCGCCAAAGCTGTCCAAGTCGATTACACAGATGTCGACGCCGTCACCAATGCTCTCAAGGAGCACTCAGTCGACGTCGTCATTTCTACGCTCGCAGGAGATGGGTTCGCGGCTCAGGTCCCACTGGCGGATGCTGCCCAAGCAGCTGGAGTGAAGCTGTACGTGCCATCTGAGTTCGGTATTCCAACCGAGGGCGCGGAAGAGGGGATGTTGGGATCGAAGGATCAGACTGCTGGTGAGTGATGCAGGCAGGATGCCGCGATAACGAAGGAACTAACGACTGAATAGTCCATTTGAAGTCCATCGGCTTGCCTTCACTGCGCCTCTATGTATGTTACTTGTACTTCTGCTCTGTATGAAGCATAGAGTTGAGCTGACGTTGCATATCTTAGACGGGTCTCTTCCAGGAGTACATTCCCACGGTCACTACTGTAGCAGACACCGGCAAGTTCTTGATCCTCGGCAAAGGGGAAGCCCCTATCTCATTCACTGCCATCCCTGACATCGGAGGTACGCGTCCAGTTTGGAATCACTAGAGCTTCGCTCCTCATCCAATAATTCCTCAGAATACCTTGCTTACGTGCTGACCGCCGTTCCGCCTGAGCAGTTGCATGACAAGGTGTTGCGTATCGAGGGCCATCGTGGTACCCTGCTTGAAATTGGTGCTTTGTATGCTGGGAAGGCTCCCATCGAGCATGTGGACAGTATCCCGAGCAACGTCCCCTTTGCGCACGTCAGGGAATTCCTCCAGAAGCGTTTTGACGCTGGTGCTGGAAGCACGGGATGGGACATCCTCATAGGGAAAGAGGGTTCTGAACCTGCAGGGGGGGCGAATAAGCTATACCCAGGTTTCAAGTTCAAGACCGTGCAGGAAACACTTGGCTTGTAAAGAATGATGAAGACGCACGGTTAGACCGACTTGTAATAGTATGACAATCTCAATCAGACGAAATGGGTGGTTTCCACCAAGGTGTAATGATGTCTCCTTACCAATGTACTACCTATTGCGAATGTTCCTTATGAGCTATCTCAACACTGCACGTAGTTACCAGGGAAGACCCCTTCTGCGCCGTTCAGACAACCAGTCCACCAGTCCTCCTGGCTTTCTGTTTTTGTCACAATGGCGATCCGATCTCCCGTCTTGAAAGACAAGTCACCCTCGGCCTGAACGAGAAACCGTCAGAAAGACCTCGAATTTCTCACAAGTTATCACGTACCTGTGCATCGAAATCATACAGCGCTGTGACATACTCAACAACAGGTTCCGGCTTCGGCTTCGGCTTAAGCGGTGGTGGAGGCGGTGGCCGTTTCGTCGCAGCAGCAGCAGTGACGCCATTTATTTCTGCAGAATACGGAGGCGGTGGCGCAAGGTGTTGACCAGGCGGTGGAGGCGGCGGCTTCTTGACGAACGATGGAGCTGCACGCGCACCTGGTGGCATGGGGCGTGAGGCAGAACTTGCGGCGCTCGAAGTGGTTACCATGCTTGGAGTACGTCCGACTGATGAACCAGGGCTGCTACCTTCTGCGCGCTTCGCTTGGACAAACTTGGCTGAGAAAACAGTCAGTGGTGCCCCTGCATTTCACAAGACGAGGAGGCGCAGTCCACGCACATGTAGATATGAATCGCTTGGTAATGTTGAGGTCTTCAATTTGGCTCCAGGCATCTGACCGGTTGTTCTCGTAATCCGACTGAATCTGAGAGCCTGGGCAGTTGGTAACATCGTACCGACCCTCCGCGAAGGAATGCATCTTCTCGAGGAAAAGGTAGTAAATGTTCAACCTGACATCAGGGGTTGAAGATTTGTTTAAACAGTATAACAGGAAAGAGACGTACTGCATGTAATAAAGAGAGTGGAATAAAGGGTCAATGAACTGGGTTGCGAGCTGCATGAACCGTGGAATGTCTTGCTTCAGCGCATTATTGATATAATCGTATTCATTCGTCGCTATCTCGAAGTCTTGCTCAAGCTATTCACGTGTTAAAACCAACGACCATGATCAGGAGGGAGCAGTTAACAAACCTTGAACAAGTTCTTCTCGTCGTTCAGACTTTTCTCTTTCTTATCCCTGAGCTTGGAGAGCGAGTTATTAAATCGATCATAATCAACCAATTTGTGGTCGCGCTTGGTGATAGTCTTCCTGATGACCTTAAGGACGCCCTGGAATTCTTTGACGGGACCCATCACACGACTCTCGATAAGTTCAAGCTCCGGACCTATGGAGGTGCGCAGTTCGTCCAGGTGAGTTGCGTAAAGAGGAGTGTTAGCGATGGTGGCGGCAGCATCTGGGTGCTTGCTAGCGAGACTGAGTTCTCCCGACAGCGGTGAGTACATGAAGTTCATACGGGTTGCAAACCCATTGGCACCAGTTAGCAGGGCTTAATGACAAGATCGGATATTACTCAACAAGACGTGGACGGTTGTGGGGATTGGACGTACCTGTTACTGCATCGGTGAAGACCTTGGTGTCCTTGAGCAATTTCTCAGTGGCCTGCTCAAGGACGGCAAAGTGACGATTATAGTCATCGAATTCAGGATCGGAGGACTCTGAGAGTGGGGTCGGTGGGTGCAATATGATAGCAATAGCCGATTTTACGCACTCTTCGAAAAGCCGGCTTTGGTAGTGACGAGGTGGGGTGTCCTGGGAGAGTTGGCTTTCAGTACCAGGAAAGAACATCAAGGACATCGAATACAGTGTAATGGTAGCTCCAAGCTTGTGTATCGATCCAAAGCAACACTGCTACCTGTGAAGAAGAAAAGACGAAGATACCCACCGCTTGATGGCCTTGGTGAACCCCTTCATCTCGGTAGGGATGGGATGTCAAGGTGGATGGATACCTATTCGAAAAGGCTCGGCTATAGTGTCCTTGAGTATCTATGCAAGTCGGGTCAGGAGATCTTTGTACAGGGCGGGGATTAATGAAAGGTAAGGAGGAACTGCGTGATACTGGGGCAGTGCGCAGCGTTGTCGGGTACATGATTATGTAATCCCGAGCATTACTTAATCGCCTAAGATAAGAAGGTGACATCACTTGATGAGCGGTCGGATGGTTCCGCAGACCCTTCCTTATGACTCTACTTTCACTCGCTGTATTTAACGCTGTATCGTGAAATAGCAGACCATCGATTGTATCTATAATCCAAGTGCTTCCAGTGCCCCACAATGCCTATCAACCAACCTTCCAATCAAATAAAGTCAGTTCATCCCTCACTCATCGCTCACTGAAGCTGATGTACATCCTAGACTAACAAATGTCTCCATCGTTCGCCTCAAGAAGAGCGGCAAACGTTTCGAGGTACGTTGCGATTAGGACTAATAACAGGGAATAATCTTGCTGACCCTCCTAATCCCAGATCGCATGCTACAAGAACAAAGTACAAGAATGGCGGAATGGCGTGTATGACTGAGCATGTCCGTCCATTCGCTCAATCTGATCCTACATTTGTAGTGAAACGAGTTTGGATGATGTCCTCCAAATATCAAACGTGTTCACGAACGTCTCGAAAGGCGAGGTCGCAAAATCAAATGACCTTCAAAAGGCTTTTGGGACATCATCAGTTGATGATGTCGTGAAGGAGGTCGGTTCATTGTTCTTCTCAGTCATGCCTCCTTCACACGCCGACATACTCTTTAGATATTGAAGAAGGGAGAGGTTCAAGTCAACGAGAAAGAGCGTGAACATGATCTTACTTCCTTGCGGAAGGAAATTGCGACGCTCGTGGCTGAGAAATGCGTCGACCCTGCAACGCAGCGACCATATCCTGTTGGGATGATTGAGAAGGCAATGGCGGAAGCAGGGGTCAGCGTGAAAACGGGCAAGAATGCTAAAAGTCAGGTAGGCAGATCTCTTCTGGTGGACACATCTTTTGTGCATTGTCTCAAGGCACATGGTCATAGGTATCCGAAACCTTGCGACTTATTCAGAGCGGATCAAAATTACCTATTCAACGTGCGCGAATGCGTGTCCGTGTCGTCGTTCCTGCTGCAGATGGAGAGCGATTAGAGCAACAAATTAAAGCATCAGCCGAACAAATCGAGCGAGAAGGAAAGGCAGAGATGTGGGAATATGTAAGCTGCGATCGTGTTTGTGTGCGGTCATTTCGCTAACGAGAGTGCTATCAGGTGATGCTTATCGACCCACCTCAGTTCAAGACGCTCACTGATCTGTTGCACAAGGAATGCAATGGACAGGGGCGCCTTGAAACCCTTGTGTTCGCTGCGACGGCCGACAATAATTAGATAGTGCACTAGCTCTCCTTATGACCTAGGTAACGCTTTATGGTTTCTGCAGAACCCTACATCACGCAGCAATCTGCGAGGGTCCTGTCCTCTTACTACTGAATGTGACGATGATGTGGTATACAGAACGTCGAGGCACACGGTTCGTTGATTCATCTTCGACTCCTGCAGGACAATACTTCTTCGCAAATTACAATCGTCATCTCTACTCATCGTCCCCTTCAGACATTAACATATTCATTGGGGACCGGCAGCAGGCGCCCATTCTAATTTCGCGGTACTGTCAGGGTAACTTCTATCTGATCGCCCACCAACTTGAGTGAGATCCTGCAAGAAGTGGCCCGGAAGGATTATCGATCGGTTGGTTTAACTCGCTTTTCAAAGAAACGCACCCTTCGAGATCATCTACTATGTAATCAAGGCTCTTCTGCGCCTCGTCCAACAGGGACTCACGTCCGTGGGAGGTACACACAGCGAGCGTTCGAGCACCAGCAGCACGTCCTGCCTTGAGTCCCGATGGTGCATCCTCAACCACCAGACCTGACGGACAGCAGCCTCAGTCATGAGGCCCAATCAACATCATAGCATCCAGAAATGACACAGGAGACGATCAAAGTCGATGCTGTACGAAAAACATTCCGCATCACTCCATTAACCACACTTCATCGTGTCTTTTTCGACACAGATACTCTTTGATCTGGATGGGTAGACATCGCATCTTGATGTGTCTATTTTAGTGGAAGCTGAAATCGACTCTTCCAGCACTCTGATCGACTCCACCCCCGGTGTCTTCTATGCTTGGGATGAATTCCGCAAGCAGTATACCGACTTGCCTGATAACATTGCTCATTTAACTCATGGAAGACGATTGAAGGATACCTTGCGTGAGCATTGCCGTATAAGGGATGAGAGTGATCTGGAGGTGAGTCCACACGTCTAAGCCTAGGATCCGTGTCTGAGCAGCTTAGAACGAAATCATGCGCTTTGAGTTACTTGTGGTTAATCAAAGGAATGGTCTCGGACCTGAAGTCCTTAAGGGCGCGCAGAGTTTATTGAACGGGGTGATTATCGGTGCATCCTCTTACAACCCAAACTTCAAGTTATTCCTCCCAGCTCAACGAAATAGCCCCGGATAAATGGACTATTGTCACTTCAGGTATTTGAATTATTTTGACCACGCCCTTTCGCATCGAGGTGCTGACCAGCGGAACAGCATCCAGGTTCTATGCCAGTCAGGCAATTCCAAAGTGCTCACTTCCTATACCACGGAAAGGCTACGTGACAGCCGACGATGTCACGGAAGGCAAACCCAAACCAGCACCTTACAATGCTGGCGCGGCCACGCTCGACGTACCAGCAGAGAAGTGTGGGTTTCACTACGACCACTTTATGCAAACTTTATGTGCAAGCGTTGGCGTATGTCGGGAGTAAACCAACTTGAAGGAGGTCCCAGTCATGACTCGGGACTGAGTGATAAGATTAGTCCTGATTTGGCAACTATTTGGCGGAACGAAAGGGTTGCTGGTTGCAATAGCAAGTTGTTCATTCGTTTCAAGTCGTCAACAAGTACTTATGACTGCAGACTCTCAGCAACGAATTCAAAAGAAGCTGATCGTGTCCATGCGCTACCTCGTAACTCACAACAGCAACAAATGTGCTGCTAATAGATCTCCACGACCGAGGGAATACAGTCACCGTCGGAAACCCATTATGCCCCCATCCATTGTTATCCTATTTCCGTCCCAATGTGCAACTGCTCCTCAAGCGTATAAAGAGCAGCTTGGACGGCCGCGTTCAATGCTCTTAACGTCTTCCACTCTCTAGACCGAGACTCACTTACTTTCACTTCTACTCACCTTCTTTATATTTTAGGCATTGACTGCCATCTGGTCCTCGAGAAACTAACAACGCTGCGGCACCTTTCTACGCGTCTGTGACACCATGAAGTTCATTGCTTTTACAACTCTCATTCTTTTATCCGTCGTTTCGGCTCGCCCGAACCTTAGACATCGTGCTTCCAGTAATGTCACCACTACCAGCGCTGCTCCCTCCAGCATTCCAACCACTTCGTCTGGTTCTGGCTGCACCAATTCAAGCAGTGCCCAGACTTCATTGACTCTCCTTCCTTCTGTGATTGCTCCCAACTTCGCACAAAATGGCCAGAACACAAATACTTCAGAGCCTGGTCAAGTCCCCTCCATCACGTCCACCAACAATTTCATCAACTGGTGTGACACGCTCCCCAACATGACCATTACCAACGGACAGCAGATCACATCCGGTTCTTGCAATCCTGCCCCGATGGGTGCCATCCCTTCCACGTCGAACATGCCAAGCGCCAAGTTCGTCAGCCCCCCCAACCTCGCTGTCGTTCCTGCCAACATAACCTTCCAAATCACGTTGGCTATCAGGGGCATGCAGACTGGCTTCTTCGTCAACCCTGACACAAACTACTTAGCCGCTCCTCAGCAGCTCAATGCAACCTCAGGCCAGATTCAGGGACATTCACACATCGTCATCGAGGCTCTCGAGTCGCTCACCCAAACCACTCCCACGGACCCAACGAAGTTTGCATTCTTCGTGGGCGTGAACAGCAAAGCCGATGCGCAGGGTCAGCTCTACGCTAACGTCACCGGCGGTCTGCCTGAGGGCACCTACAAGATGTCTACCATGAACTCTGCCATGAACCACCAGCCTGTTCTGTTACCCGTCGCACAACGCGGTTCTCCAGATGATGTGATCTACGTAAGTTCCAACTTGTAATTTGGAAAAGGATAACCTGATCCGATCCGTACCTCAAGTTCACCGTTGTCGCTCCTGGACAGAATGGCACCACCACAACAACAACTCCCATCGGTGCCCCACAGCCCTCTCAACCTGCTATCATCTCCCCTGTTGTTAGCGCCCCTCCGACCACTCAAACCGGTGACCCAGGCGACACCGATGACTGCTAGTATTGATGACCGCGCGACGTCAATTACCGATATCATTTGCACGGAGCGATCATTAATTGACCACTCCTCTTGTATTCGCATTGTTCTCGACATTCATCATCGTCTTGCATGACATACTGTATTTTTAAAGTCACTTATTCGTAACGGTCTACTTCTTTGTAGCGGTGTGGTGTAGTGATTAGCGTACTGTCTCAAGGTTCTTCACTGTAGATTTTCAGAAAGAGCTGCGAGGCTCTTGAAAGTAAGGGTGTCAATAGTGATGGTGAGAAGCAAACCTCAATTGTGCAACCTCTTCCTATGAAATGCTAATATGTCGATGATTTGTTCCTCACCTCTCGCATTGGCAACACCGTAGTTTCTCACCTAAATTACTGGCCATTCCGTAGTAAGCTCGCCATATGATATGGCGTTTGTTTGGCGAAAAAGCCTTTGATCCTGTAAGTTACCTGATATGGTGACGCGACTGATCGACGACTGACTCGATTTCGGGAAAGCGAGTATCACTCCGAGCTACAGTCGGTTTCCCTCTAGCTTGGAACGTTGGTTTGCACTGTCTCTCCGAGATTTCTGACTCGTACGTTTACTCGGTTCCTACTGTCTATCATGAATAACGACGGTTTTAAATGGCAGCAGCTCCAGCATAATATCATGTCTGAGCCACGGGGTCCTGTTGTCATCAAGGTTCCTGCAACTTCTGCCAATATCGGACCAGGCTTTGATGTCGTTGGGCTCTCTCTATCGCTGTATTTGACACTTACCGTCAAATTCGGTCCCCCGTCGCCTGACCTCGTAAACATCACTTACTCTGGAGAAGGCGCCGATGAAGTCCCCCTCGATCCCTATCGAAACCTAATGACTCGCGTCGCTCTCTACGTCTTGCGCTGCAACAACCACCGCTCGTTCCCCCCAGAGCTCGTCAGCATCCACGCCGACAATCAGATACCCTTTGGCCGAGGGCTCGGTTCCTCAGGTGCAGCAGTCATAGCCGGTGTTCTCCTGGGGAACACGCTTGGGAAGCTCAATCTATCGCGCGAACGAATGCTGGATCATGCGCTCATGGTTGAAAGACACCCGGACAACGTGACGGCCGCTCTCGTCGGTGGTTTCGTCGGATCGTATCTCCGAGAGCTCGATCCTGTCGCCAGCGAAGCTGCCCAAGTACCCCTGTCAGAAGTGCTACCAGAGTACCCTCCTGATGCGGGTGAAGACTGGGGCCTCTCACCGCCCGTCCCTCCACTCGGCATCGGACACTTTGTCCGTTTCGGATGGAACCCTAGTATCAAGGCCGTGGCGATTATACCCCGATTTGAGCTCAGTACTGCCAAGGCAAGAGAGGTGTTACCTACGGAATACTCTCGAAAGGATCTTGTACGTTTCTCCCATGCGTACCCTTGGTTTGAGTCGGCTGACGTCACCTGATACGCTAAATAGGTTTTCAACATGCAACGCCTCGCTGTGCTGACCACCGCTCTTGGACAATCACCACCAGATTCCGAGCTTATCTATGAAGCAATGAAGGATCGCGTCCACCAGCCATATCGGAAAAAGCTCGTATGTCATATATCCAATCATGATGCCCGAACTACCGATCGAAGATATTCAACAGATACCTGGTTTGCCAACGGTGACCTCGTCACTTACCCCCGAATCACATCCCGGTCTGCTTGGGATCTGTCTTTCAGGGGCCGGTCCCACGATCCTAGCTTTGGCGACTCACAATTTCGAGTCCATCGCAGAGGGCGCTCGTACAATATTCCAGGCAGAAAACATCCAGGTAGACTGGAAATTACTCGAGGTCGTCGGCGGAAGCCAGACTTACGAGGTACACGAGAACTGACATGTGCAGGTCTTGGATTGAGATGTAGGAAAAAAATGATCATTACTTGTCGTACTGTGTATCATCACATGTATGCGTTGTAGGTATTATCCCAGCGAGTATCGTAGAATCCGGTGTATCGTCCCTTCTAACTTCTTGCGTTAAGACAAACAGCCCTCATAGCGACCAGGGACGCCGAGCTGCCATCAAATGGTAGGTCGACAGTGAACATTACATCACTGCGGTCGCCATTCAGATAGACCGGTAGGGTCACCAGGTTGTCCTGCTGTCCATCAGCATCCTCGTCTTCTTGTACCCAGCGTATCTGGGATGCATTCAAATGCACTGTCTCGCCATTGTTGAGCACCAGTTTTCCAGCTTCTGCATCCCAAGCAGCTCCCTCCAGCGTCAGACCTAGTAAACATCGCAATTAAAGGAATGAAATTAGACCAGATGTACCCCAACTCACCATCGACGATGAAGGCTCCTGGGTTGCTCATGTGGCCGATGTCCAGTCGTAAACTCAATGTCTCCAAACTCCAGTGCTTGCGGTGGGCCACAGCCTGCCGGGTGGCGGTAATGTATGCCTCTGGGAAGAACAGCCCTCCAAGCCATACTTCTACGTTGGATAAGGATTGTTGCATTGTCGTTATTCCGTCCAATTGAGCCAAGCGGCGGGCAAGATCGGGAATCCATTCTGACACTGACATTGCCCTTGGAACCTTGTACCGTCTCCAGTGCGTTGGGATAGTGCCTAAATGGAAGTTAGTCTTAGAGCGATCGAGACAACGTCGCACTGACCCTTGGTCAGAGAGCTCATCAGAGAGCGGAGGTGATTGGTTTGCTTGAGTTCACCGTCACAGACCTTGACAACGTCGGCAAGGTCCCTGCGAACTTGGTCGAGCAACTTGCGGCCGATGGAACCTTCTCGGAAGAACAGACGATAGAGCGGATCTGGAATGTCGCTGGATTGCTTGGGTAACGTATTCAGGGACTGCACAAAAACGTTAGCAAAATCCCCATATCATGTGTAAAGTCTTGTTACCGATGGTAACTGGGTGAGCCATTCGCGGCAACGGTCGTGCAGGTTCCGCATCCAAGCGGGCTGCTCAGAAGTCTGACTCTTGGAAGGACCACTGGCGCTCGAAACGTCGTCCTCATCATCGGCCAGAGTTCGCATTTTCCTTAGCTTGCCGAGGAGCTCGTTACCTGATGAAATTAATTGATGTTAATTGCACGTCAGACAACTCCGAGTGATGCTGACCTTGGGCAACTGCAATGACTCTTTCTGCAGTGGGAGGTAGACTGAGCCACGAAGGAGGCTCGCGGTCTGGGAGTCCTTGCACCCATGATAAGAAGTGCTCAAGTTTGGTGCCATCGGGAGCCTCCAGAACCTGACCACCATTGACACTGGGCACCAGATCGAAGTCGACATTATAAGCAGCAGGAGTAAAGAGTTTATCGACGAATGCATCTAGGATGCGCTGGTCGAAATCGCTGTCTACGCGCCCACCGTACACTGACTGTTTGATGAGCGTCCGCAGTGCATCCCATGGTATCGTGGCGGGGTCGACGTTAGCTCTTCCCTTGGCAACAGCATTGAGCCACGTGTCGATAGTGCCGAAGGCAGAAGACATATCGGAGTCGTTGAAATCGTAAGTCTTGCTCCAGCCCAGTGGAACATATCGTAGACGTTCTTGCACAACTGCATGGAACCACGCAAGAAGGAAATACAGACGGACTTTCTCTGCTGGTCCTTGCGTGAGGCGGTGTGGTGAAATTGACCCAAGGGAGTCGAGAAGGTTGGCCTTCACTCCTGGCGGAGGCTCGTTCATGATGATGCGAGATTGTCGAAGGATGTTGACAGGAATAGAGGGGTTGGCTTCCATGGTTAGGAACAAGCGAAAGTTGCGATGAGGGTTGAGTGTTTGCAGTTTCTTCTCCAGCTGTCCCAGCCACGTGGGCGCAAGATGGACGTTCTTGAGTAGGACCCACGTCCCTTGTCGGGATGCCGCTGCAATGGCCTGATCCGCGAGAGTAAACCCTTCTTGAGAGCCCATGGCAACTGACGAGGATCGCGCCCCGACGGTTTGTATGAGGTTTTCTACACGGTAACTAGCGTCGTAACCAGTCACAGACACTAGAGCCAGTGGTGTCGTTGCAGGGACCTCGTTTGTGACCATAGCACCCAAGTCCAGTTCGGAGGACAGGTTGTTTTGGAAGACAGTCCGTACAAACAAGGCAGAGGACTGCAGGAGACGATCAGGTCGTAGACACTTGACAATGAGTATTGAACGAAGCGACTCCACCGCAGCTACATGAAGGTCAAAATGTGAAGAACCTCTAAAGGAGGGAAAACTCACGCGTAGTCGGCTCCCAAGGTAGGGGAACTATTGTTTCAGGGTTGGCAGACTGCAAGAAAGGAACCCAATCGTCAGGACGCTCGACGACGTGATTGAGAACCGGTTTGAATAGGCTTTGCTTCGCATAATCTTCTAGGTGCATCATCTGGTCCGAGGACAATACAGAGGAAGTCGGACGCTCGCCCGAAGAGGCATTTGGCACTCCAACGATGCCCTGTCCGCTTTCGAGGAGGAATTCGAGTTCGTCACTGATATCCTCAACGCCACGTAGCTTTACCTGTGCCAAGAGTACTGCGAGCATAACGTAATCACGATGGAGCAGAGCCCTCGAGGTTCGCTTGTACACAATCAAGAATAAGTCGTTGACAAGGATCTCTCGCCGTTTGTGGTAGTCGGTCACGTTCTTCAAATTGGGATTATGGTGAAGCACGTAATCAAAGATGTCGAGGAAGAATTGGAGGGAGAACTGATAGAAGTGATTGACGAGGTTGAGCTGCTCGAGGATGAAGAATACAGAGCTGCAGGCTTGCGCCAATGGCAAATATTCGGCGGTCACTTGCTCGACCTCTTTCATGACGATGTCTGTTTCTTCCACCTTGCGCGTGATCTCTGCGGCTTCCCGTTTCAAGGTTTCCAAGGTGCCAATGACCTTGTCATCATCAAGGATATTTCCGGTGGACTCGTTGAGCGCCTGCAAAAGCAGTTTCTCCAAAGTTCGAAGACGGAGGCGGAATTCGCCTTGTGCTTTCATCAGGTCCGTTCTCTTCCGCTCTGTATCGGGCCGTTCCACCTTGAGCACCTGGTCCAAGGACTGGCTCTGGAGACTGCTCCGCGTCATCGTGAAGTTGACAAACGTAACTCTGCTACAGATATCAGGGGAGAAATCGACGGATGGATCCCGAGTGGAAAGGAACATCGTGAACGCGGGTGAGAAGTCGATATCTTGGTTGCCAATGCGAATGAGAACACGACCACCTGTCCTCCGGATTTCCTTGTTCAAGACGGCATTGAGGATGGGATCCAGATGCCCGACATCTTGGATGAGGATGGGATTACCGAATCGCAGAGCGCTCTCCAAGACTTTCAGGAACGCTTCGTCTAGGAAACTCGTGACCGTGATCTTGCGTTCCTTGTACTCGTTAAGCAGGAAGGCCGTTGCCTGACCAGTGGGATCGATGATGAGGGGATAGCGGTTAAACCGTTTTAGCATGATGGCATTCTCAGTAGTGAGGTTGTCAGCTGGGAGTGATTTCGATTGCCAACTGAGACGATCGTCAGCCGTCGAAAGATACTCAGTGAGAGAGAGCTCGGGTTTGAACTTGATGCTGGCTTCCAAAAGATGGTTGGACCAATCTTGCCACATCACTTCTCGGTAATGCTGGTCGAAGAAGCCACCGTATGCCAGGAAGGCTGCAGACAGCAGCACATCACCAACGATGGTGCTCATCTCCGCATCGAATGTACGACTCCCAGCCTCCCACCGCCCCTTCTCTGAGGACAAACTCTCAAGGAGCTTCATGCTGCGGTCGACCTTGCTCTGCACGCGTTCCATCTCTGATTTAATAGCCTGAGTTTCGGAAATGAGGAGCGCGTATTCCTCCTTGTACTTGGCAATCTTCGCCTCTAGTTCTGCAACGATAGTGATGATTTGCGCAGCTTGTTTCTTGGTGGTTTCTGCTTGCGTTTCGAGGGATTGGACCTCGTTGCGCAGAGGTTCAACCTTGTCAAGAATTTCCGAGAAGCGCACCTGCGCAAGCACCCATTTGACGAGAGGGCCGCAAGCTTTACTAGCACGTTGCACGGTCTCGAAGTTGAACGATGGTCGACTCAGGAAATCCCTCTTCATGACCTCGCGAAGCGATTTTGTCATCTGGTTGTTGGTATCGAAGTTGACAATTCTCTGGATGAAGTCGTCCCGACGGATGATACCCTGAACCGTGCGCCAGCCGTCCATCTTGTGGCCGAGGATTGTGCAGACGGACTCCATGGCGAGCTTGACGGCTTCTGGTGGATTAGCCATTGATCTGACTTCCTGCAAGTGTTGCCTCTTGATGTTGCTGACAGCAGCTTGTGCTTCCAGGACAGCAGGTTCTGCATCTGCGAGGTCAGCCATGACAACGGCGCGACGTTGCGCAATGTGCTTGTCTTGTTCCACCAAAGCAGCTTGGATCTCGATGGATGCAGCCTTCTTCTGTTCGGCCTCCTGCTGGTCTGCGACCATACGCTTCAGTTTCTCGTTTGCCTCCGCATCCTTGGCTTGGAGCTGCGAGCGTTTCGTGGCAAGGCTCTTGCGAAGCTCCTCAACCTGGGTCACCGTGTCCTTCAGTTTGTCAAGACCAACGTGAAGATGGCGTTGCTGCTCCTCAAGCTCGTCGCGCTTCTCGTTGTAGAGCCTGACATAGTGGTTGATGCTAAAATAAGGAAGTCAGGCTTCCAAATTGCTTCACAAGGAACGAGATAGCTTACAAGTCGAGGTAGTGCCTTGGAGTAACATAGTTGTAGCGACCTTGGCGGCGACTGATGCGCTGGTTGATCTGGTGCATTGACATATGCACGTAGACAAGAGCGTTGACAACCGCAATGCGATGAACGGGAGGCATGGAAAGCTCGCGATAGGCAATGGGGAAGTGAGTAGGTGGGGAGTATGAAGCCAAGTCCAAGTCCAGAGTATGAGTGAACTCCATGCCAACTTGATAGAACGCCTGGTCTGACCAGTCGCCAAACCAATCAAGGACACAACGGTTGAACAAGGCAGGAGAGGTTGCGGCGCGGGACGCAAGGCCGTTCTCTGGTGGATTCATGGTAAAGACAACGTGGAGGTTCTTCGCCACTTGCTGAGTGAACCATCGGTACAACTCCTCAGGAGAGTCGAGCATGAGACCATCCCTCTGCGAACCTTCCTTGCACGCAGTCATAAGAGCGGCGTGCTCGTCACCTTCGAAGAGACCTGGAACTTCGGCGTTCGCGAGAAGAGTGTTCATGCGTTCCAGGAAACCGGAGTCCAGTACATTGGACTCATCCATGATAAAACAGATCTTCTCGCCCTTGCATCCAGCTCGTCTCAGAACTGTGCGCAGATCGTCATCGAAATCATCACCAGTATACTTGTTGGAAACTTTGATCTGGAAAATACTCAGGCCGTTGAGCCAGGCGACGAAACGGGATAGCGTGGTCTAGCAGCACTGTCAGCTTTGAAACAGGAAGGTATTTTATTGGTTACCTTGCCGCTTCCACTAACACCAATCAACAATAGGTGACCTTGCACTTGGCGGAAGACACGATCGATCCTCAGGACATGGTCCAGTACGTCATTGAAGAGAACAAGGGGTACATCCAGCTCTTCCTCATAGAAAACACGGAGACGGGCCTTCGTGTATTCACGGAGAGCTTCTCTTTCCACGGGGATGTAGTCCTTGGAAGTCCAATTTGAGAAAAGAATTGGTCGGGTCAGCGATTCGTCACGGTTGATGGTCGGGAAGTGCTCCATTGCAAAAAGGTCAATGTGTTCGTCCGTCCATTGTTTCTCTTCCTCAGTGACGAGACGGTCCTGGAAGAGACGCAAGGCCTCATGCGCCCAGACACGCACCAAGCCTTCCACGGACAGGATCTCCAATGGACGGATAGCTTCGTAGATGCCACGCACCCATCTTGTAAGCTCACGAGGACTGTAGACATAGTGTGCTTGGACGTCAGAGGTGAAGTGCTTTTGAGAAGCGAGGTAGAAGGAAACCATAGCGTCTGTGAGCGGCTCAGCGTACGCGCGCAACGTTGGAACGACCTTGAGCAGTGCACGGTTGTATGTACCGTAAATCTGCTTGAGCGAAACTTCTCCTGGATAGTCAACCATGACGAGGGGAGCGTGCCGGAGGAAACGGTGACTGAGAGGCACACGACCAGGATCGGTGGGAGGGTTGCATGCACCAACGAATTGGATACGCTCCAACTTCACCCATGCCATGTCACTTGCGCGCCAGTAGCCTCCGCATTCCACTAGCTGACGCAAGAACGAGATAACTCGTTGGGTGCCGTACTTGTCCTGGGCTGGGAGGTTAATCTCATCACAGAACACAACCAACCAGCGCCCAATCTGAACAGGCGCGAGGATCACACCATTGGGGGTCTTCCTGTACTCGCAGTATTGTTCAAACGTCTTCAAGATCAACTCGGGAGTAGTGGCACTGGAGAAGTTGAGACCGACGACTTCCATGTCGGGAAGCTTGCGCAGTGCACTAAAGAGCGTCATCGTCTTTCCAGAGCCAGGTGGCCCACAGAGCATGAGAGGCTTGTGCTCAGAGAGCCACGAGTACAGGACTTCCTCATGGCGCACAGTATCCATGGTGGGAACGACAACGTCGGATGCAGTCACTGCATGCGCATCGATCTCAATGGACGGGACTTTGGACTGCCAGGCAATCCAATCACCAGTGGTAATCTGAACGTCAAAGTCGATGAGAGATGCCTCCGCAGCCATGGGCGGTAGGTCGATGCCAGTCTGCTTGCGCAGGAAGTCGCCCATCTCTGCACGCAAGTCCAACTTAGCATCACCAGATAATGCCCAGATGATGCTGACAAGGAGACGTTTGGTGACATATTGCTCGACCTTCTCAGGAGGAAGCGGGAAATCCGAATGCTGGATGTTGTGCTCGATGACGTTGCGTGTGGTCTTGTTGAGCAACGAGAAGAGTGTGTGGAGAGCACGCGTGGTTGTGAAGTCCATTATGTGGTCGATGGATTCCGCGAATTCGAGAGCAGAACTGACAAGCTCTCCGTCCGCGAAGTAGCGCTCGAGGATGTTGGCAACTTGAACCTGAGTAGTGAGGTGAGCAGAACCCGGGCTTTCAGTGCCGAGCACGTCAGTACGACGCCCAGGCATATCGGCAACATCCTCGTCGTCTGCATCCAGAGGCATGGAGGATAAGGTGTTGAGGTAGTGGCGGTAAACCATTGATGGTTCAATAACATCGTCACTGAACCAGATCATACCACAGCGGCTGACAGTAGCGGGAGTCGCATAGCGCAAATGCTCGACCTCGAACATAATACGGACATTGGGTGGCAGGTTCAGGCGTTCACCATTAGGAAGCGTAAGCAGCTTGTTGTCGTCCAGGACACTGAAGATACTAAGTGTCAATGCTTCACTCCTTTGACGAAACGAACTGACCTGTTCAAGTTCTCGACCCACTCCGGATCGACGTCACCATCAAAGATAATCCAGTGCCTCTTTGAGCTCTCGCCACGAACATCGTCCACAATCTTTCGCAATATATGCGTAAACAAGCCATCATTCCACTCGCGGGTGGTGGGGTCGAGCGTGCCATACAGAGCGTCCTTATGAATTGCTTTGGGATCGATGACATAGGGTACTCCTTCGATGCCATCGAGTCTCTCCAACGCTGCAAGTAGGACTTGCCAGGCATTTGTCTTGCCAGTTCCGGATGGACCGACCATCATAAGACCGTGTTGGATCTTCTGGATCTGGTATAGCTGGAGAATTTTGGCGATCCACCGCTCACCATCCACCAGACGACGTTCGGCGCAAACCTTGAGAATTTGTTCACGAAGTGCCTCCAGATCTACAGGAACATAGTCGGTACCAGGGAAGACGTCGGCAAGCAAGCTTGAAACAATTTAGTACGAAATATCATCGCAAGCCATTGTGACCCTCACCTCGTGAGCAAAGGAACGTCATCGGCAACCAGTTTCGGCACAATTGTCTCCGTTACACTCTGAATGAGTATAATTTGCTCCGAAATCATGTCCGACAACCCGCTCGCGGAATCACCATCCTCCGAGTTGGCACTCTGCAGGCGTTCACGCTTGAGGATACCAGCACTGGCCAACACAGCTTTTAATGCACGGAGACCAAAGTCGTAGTGCGGCTGAGGCGAGAGTTGCTCGTCGCAAAGGTTGAAGAAGGGGACGATCTTGGATGCCAGGGATTCCGCTGTGCGGAAACCTTGGGAGAAAAGCATGACTTGGGCAATAAGCTCGCGATCGGGCCTTGTCATTGCCATCCTGTGGGACTTGGTCAGTGGGGTATCTACCTGCCAAGACAGAACTTACGGTCGGAAGAGCTTCGTCAAGTTTGGGGGTAAGGTTGACCGACCAGCGTAGTTCGGGTTAGTGGTAATGAAAATACCTATTTTGTATGGTTAGCTGAGCTCCAGCAAGAATGATGCATGAACGCACCAATGTTCTTATTGATCTTCAAGGTCTTCCCAACCAATTCGATCTCAATGTTCGGATTCTTGACGAGAGCAGCCAAGCCCTGTTGAATACTTTGCACCTGTTGCGAGACCGCGCTCAGAATACGCTCCTCCAGTCGATTGAACTCGTCGAAACAGCCCCATGCTCCAACTTGACAAAGACCGACGAATATACGACCCATGGCTTGGAAATCGAACGTTTCATCGCAGCAGAACACCAAGACGAATCGACCGAGCTGGACACCGAGGGCCTTGACAGATTCGGTTTTTCCTGAGTTTCGGCGTCAGAGAGGGGGCATCATTATACATGGAGATGGAAGAAAATATACCTGTTCCCGCGGGACCGAATGGAGAACCCCCGAGTTGACTTTCCAACGCCTGAGTCAGGGTGAGATATACTCTGTCCGTCAACGGTGTTTGTACGAGACGATCTGGGACTCCGAGATATTCCCATCCATAAGGAAACGTCGCATCTGCAACCCGAATGGCCAAGCGCTCAAGAGGATTTTCCGCGGAACGCTCAAGGTAGAAACGCATTTGTGACAGCCATGTGAATGTTTTGGCGTCCGTAACGCGCTGTTGGATAAGTGCACGGGTGACGTCTCGCTGGTGGACAAGTTCCGTGATGAGGTGCTCGCATTTGCGACGAGTGACGGGGCTAAGTTCTTGCAACACAATATCGGCGAGAAGGTCGAGAGCCTGGGAAATGGTCTCAAGTGGTCCTTCGGGGAGTTTACCTGATTCCAGGGTGCTTTCGACGGACGTGGTCCACGCCACCTGAACCGCTAAAGTGACAAGTTGTGCGGGATACTTCTCCATCCAGTACATAAGTGGATCCATATCAAGTGGGGATCCAGCACCGTAGAACGACTGTAGCTCGCTAACAGCGTCACAAAGCAAATCAGCGAGAGAAAGTCGCATCATCGATTCCAGTCGAGCGAGCCAGTCGTTAATCTTGGGGTAGTCTTTCAGCAAAATCGGATCGCTGAACTGAACCTCCTCTCCTTCACGAGAGGCCATTCCTTGGATTTGGGTCAAGTCGTCGTCGAGCTTGATGGTCGAGATGCCAGCGAACATCTTCTTGAGGTGTTTCATGATACGTAGAATGTCCTTGCTGTTGCCGATGATTTCCAACAAGTCCTCGTCACCGACGAAATAGAACCGAGGGAACGACGACCGTTCACGCTCGAGGTATTCACCAAGGGCCTTCTGGATCTTGTTAAGAAGGTCGGCGAGACGTTCCAAGCTTTTTTGGATTCCCTGGATGTTCATGACGTCGATGACGAAAGGTGATTTGTACACCCTCTTCATGACGGTCAAGAACTCGGCGTTAATGTTCTGGAAGCGAGCGCTCTCCACAGGAAGGAGATGTTTGATGTCCGCGCTGCCCGAGAATATACCCTCCAAATAGACCCACTGGCGCTGAACATCGATCCAAACATCTTTCACAGCAGTGAGTAACTTCGTGTGGGAATAACCGTGGTGTCCATCTTACCGAACAACACATGTATCCTGTTGAGTTTCTCCTCCCATGAGCCAGCCTTTTACGCCGTGTCAGTACTTGGTGACTGTATGTATATTGGAACATTACCTCTTCCTCAAAGACTAGGGTAATTAAATGAGATTTGTGGGTTACCTACTTATCCAATTTACGCACCTTTGTAGTAGGGCGAAAGCTTCATTGCTGTTAGCGAATTCAAATTCTCGCTACATTTAGTGAAGAGGTCATCCCAGCCTCTGATCCACGACGTGAGCATCAAGGGTCGCCTGAGAATGAGGGAGACCAAAGACCCACTTGATAAGTCTACATTTGTTCTGGTAGTTCACCAGGTCTAGGGTATAGTTGGTCCAGATTTCCTTGACCTGCTTGATATACTCTTCAAGAGCCATCTTCACGAACTGTTAATCACCCGAAAAACTGAGTCATAGATGATTCATACCTCTCCTTGTGCTTGCACAATGACTTCGCGGATGGGGTTTTCATTCCTCTTGAGATCCAAGTCGTAAACATGTCCCAAGGTCATGCTACATGCCCATATTGAAAGGGAGGAATAACAATGCTGTAAATAACTTACATGGGAAGGCTAATCTGTGAGGGCAGCCGAAGAACTTTGAACAATTGCTTCCAATGTCTATCCTTCAGAGCTTCAGATTTCAAGTCGGAGATGATGGAATTCGACTTCAAAAGACCCCGTAGGACATCCTGGACATATTCGAATGCCGCATACTGTCTCATGCGAGTCGGCATGTCCTTCGTCGAAGAGAGGAGTCCGTCGATTTGCTGCCTCAGCTTCCTCGGCTGCACAGTCGCCCATGACATCTCCCGAAGCTCTCCGATCTGGCTCCATACTCCCGAAAGAGCAGTCCAGACCGCCTTGAGGTCCTTCAGTTCCTCGAATACGGGTTCGAGGCGCGTGTGACGCGTCAACTCGAGGTCCAAAGCCTCTTTGGCCCTGCAGACGAGATCGTATTCTTCCTGGACGCGATTCAGCTTGCCTTCGAATACGTTGATGGTATTCGTGGCGGTGTCGGCACGCATACTTCCTTGTACAGGACGGGTTTGCTCCCACTCGGAGAGAATATCGTTGATCTTGTTCTCCACAATCTTGTCTTCCGCTACAATTTTGAGCTGAAGTCCAGCTACGATCAAGGGTCTACATGAGCCACAAGTGAAGGTACATGGTATGAGAACCCGTGCCGTACCTAGCTGTTCTTGAATCGAATCGTTCTTCCGTTTGAGGATCTCGTTGTAGGCACTCCACTCGCCTCTAAGCTGGTCACTGTATAACCAATCATCTGGGAATTGGTATCGGAAACGCTCTAGTGTCTTCTCTCCATTTGCGCATAATTCTATCATTGGACCCCATGTCTTGGTCTTTCGTTTCAGGTCTTGGACGAAGGTGATGAATGTTACCGCCGCTGCGGTCGAAGAGTTGGAGGGACTAAATGCCTGGTGACGAGTTCCTTCAGTAATTCCGCATGTTTCCAGAGATATTACTTGCCTCCATGTTTTGCTGGGAAGAGCACGAAACTTGACGCGTCCATCTTGACAACCCCAAGTTATAACACTCGTGAGAAGGAGTTAGGTAACGCACAACCGACGCGAATGGTCAAGCACAAGGCTAACAAGCTTGCCACACAGTGCTGCTTCACGTCCAAGGTTACTCAAATCGCTGTTACTGTCTATATCATTGTCCCTGTTCATCCGTAAAACAACTCGCCTACCATGTCGGGACGTCAACAAAGGGTGATGGTTCAGCCCATCGTACGTACGCATCATTTACGAGCGTTTGCCTGACCTTACATTATCCTGCAGAACGTCATCTTCAAAAACCTTCAGCAGGTGCGTGCATGCAGCATTTACGAAGTTCTGATTACTGACTAATTCGTACAGCGGGCAAAAGTCGTGATATGGCTGTACGATAACATCGAGATGCGAATTGAAGGTCGTATTATTGTATGTGTCCCCGATCAATTTCAGAATCCTCGGCATGGTTAAAATGGTGTCTTACAAGGCGATGGGTTGATTCCCTACCGCATTTCACTCCCTTTCTCCTCGCCCCTTGATTGCCTTTCTACGCACCATCGAGTTATCATGCTGATAGCCTTCATCCAGGGCTTTGACGAGTTCATGAATGTTGTGGTAGACGAGGCAGCAGAGGTGTACGTCAAAGACGCAAAACCACGGCGAGAACTCGGTAGATTCCCATCGTTATTTCCTCTGATACTAGTACTGAGTCTGTTCCAGGTCGCATCCTCCTGAAAGGTGACAACATCACCCTCATTCAACAAGCGGCATAACAACCCCTAACTTGAATGTAAAACTTCCTGCGCATACCAATATTCTGTGCAATGTTGTATAATACCGTGATCTTTGATACAAAAGCGGGTTATCAACCCAGTCATCGGTCACTTGCAATGAAAGAGTGAGTATCAATCATAGATTGTAAATAGGGAGAAGCCTCGTAAGATTCAACCCCTGCCTACACAACGGACACTCTGCCTTCTCCCTCCCCCACCCTACAACGCAACTCCAACAGAACAGATGTCCACATTCCGTCGCACAACTATCCGTCCTCTCTTCTAAACAAAGCGTGCATGTCCGTCCGGCTCTCACACTAGCAGGTATCGAGCTGACATCTAAAATGGTGTTCACGTCCTCTTCAGCAGGCTTTGCGGGGGTGCTTTCCGGGTCGACAGATTCGAGCATGGTACTAACGAGTCGGTCGTCTATGAACATCTCATGTGTCTCGTCGATGGAACGTTTTCCAAAGGACTTTTCAGAGGCAGCTTGGGAACGGGAGCGTAAGTAAGATACTAGGCGATGGAGGACGCGGATGAGGATGAGGATGCCGAGGAGGGAGTAGGAAGGTGGGCGGACGTGAGGATTTTCTGGAGTTGGCGAGATCTATACGCAAAATACCATCGCCGTTAGTACCTGTACCTGATGTGAAGAGTGAGGTAGTCACATGTCGAATCCCTAATATTCGTTTGGGGAGGTCGTAGTATGTGCCTCGGAGGTAGAACGCAGCAAGGTTGATTTCGGTAGCAACCTCCAGACACGTAGGTAGTATGCGTATAGCACTCGCCACCTTTGGGGGTAAAAAGCCCAGATTAGAACCCCATCTTGCAAGGATATATGAGGGCAGGGTTGGGAGAAGGACGAGGCCTATTCGCGAGGCCTTTGAAGGGGTCTGACCAGTGAACGCAGAGTGTTCCCAGATATCCGTGTACTCTTCTCCCAGAGTCTGTACAGCTGAAGTGTTGTCAGTAGCGTACAAGGAAGCAATGAGAACCCGTGTTGCATACCTCGGCCGACGGATAGGCCGTAGTATAGCAGCTTCACGACGACATCAACCTCCTTGTCCCATCTTGTGAGCCATCTTGTTCCTAGTCGACGTGTAAGATATACTACTGGTAGTTCAATGAATAACCCTCACCAAGCCAAGAACGGAGGACGGTTTCCACCTGCTCCTTTAACGACGACACATGAAATAGATCTCTCTGGTTTGCTCGGACTACATGATTTCACCAATAGGGCGATCAGTGAAAGCGTGGACACGGACCGGTAGACGTACTAATCTGGGCTTGTCGAGCTCTGGGGAAAGACGGTGGGGTAGTAGAAACCATTTGGCGAGAAGTACTATACTGCTCCCGACGCAGCCACTGACTGTAACAAGGGTACACATTCGTCCTTCGGAACTGCACTCCGCCTAGGTCTTTTCCGACTTGTACTATTTGCCAAATTGCTAGGTCGTTCCCAATTGTTCACGCCCCTTCTTTCCTTCCTTCTCCGATATGGCTACACAAGCACCGCGAGTACAGGAGCCATCCGTTTGGCAAAAATGTGAGTTCAATTGCACTCCAAATATAAAGACGTCCCAAACATTCTGATACTTCGCATTCACAGTAAAGTACGTCTTCACCCTACCTTCCACGTGCCTGTGAGGGCTTATTACCACCCAATTCCATCAGAATGGGAGCTCTAATGGGCGGAGGCGTCGGTCTCACTATCGGTTTCATTTTTGGCTCATATAGTATCATCAGGTGAGATGCCTGACCCAATCCCGATCCCACAGGACTGAACAGGGTGCAACCGCCATTAAAAGAGGCGGCGCAGGACCTAGAGGTTTACTAGCCACGCTCTCCCAATACATGCTCAGCAGCGCGGCGACGTTCTCGTTCTTCCTCGCGATTGGTTCCGTGAGTCTCAGTCCCCACCCCCCAGCCCACCACTCAGTCATCACCCCGAGCTCGCGTTCGTATATGAACTACTCTAACGTGTGCGCAACATTTTCCAGGTTATCCGAAATGATGCACTGCTACCACCGCACCTACAAGCCGCACAGATGCAATTCCTTCCACCACTTGTCCGATCAAAGGCAGAAGGTGCCATGCTCATGCGCGCACGCTGGGACGCCGAAAAGGCACGAAGAACAAGTTCCACCGCTTAATCTTTCCCTAGTACCACACACGTATAATGCATGGCGTTTCTGACATATGGATGGAAATTGAGCGGAATGAATGACTACACTGGTGGGTGGTATACATGACATGGCGTGGTGCTGTAGTAGTGTGGTGCGGTGGGCACGCACAGCGTGCAATGAGTTGTCCGAGTCGGTCTACGTATGGGTGAGTACATAAAACATATAAATGCTGCGACCAATACATCTCTGTTCTCGTGATAACCAGTTAAAAAATGAGGCTGAGAAGTAGGTCCACCAGGGAGCATGCATGAGACCGAACATGACAACCGAGTGAATGACGACGTGAAAACTAGAAGGCAGGAA
>KN819323.1:641093-671259 GCA_000827475.1 Paxillus involutus ATCC 200175
ATCACAACTACGGAGGGAATGAGTATGGAACACGTCGAACTGGAGGGAAGTGACTAACAGGAGTGCCAAACCAACTATCCACACCATGGACGAGCTGATTCCTTGCAATGCGCGTGCGACAGCCATGAGGGCGTAGTTGGGAGCTTCCATGAACAGCACTTGTGAGGCAAGGAGAGCAATGAGACCAATAACGAGAGGTGTTCGTCTTGATGTGGTTCTTTCGGAATACATAGCGATGGGTATTGTGGCTGACAAGACATGAGTGCCAAGGAGAGAACGAGAATGGGTAACGCACATAGGACCAGCCCAGCGGACTGTAAGAGATTCTATGAGCAAGTGCGACAATAGAGTAGTAGTGATGCATACGTATGCACACAGCAGCCATCCGGTGAGTGCTGAGACTTTGTGATATTTGAGGCGTTCTAGTTGGAAAGGAATGACGGGAATGATGATGGAATAGGCCAGCAAGTCCGTAGTAATACCTGTACAAAGGTCAGAAGCCAGGAAGTCTGGAACAGGTGGTGTCACAAACCGAACCCGACGACTGTTTTAGAGGGCAGATGAGTGCAAGTGATTTCCGAGCGGGCAACGGGGGGACACACCGGTTGTGATGAACCAGACAGAAGAACGCCATTTGAGGCCCCAGGGCTTCTTCGGGGTGGTGTTCAACTTGAGGGGGAATCCCATCGCAGGGGCGGTTTACTGTCGGTGGTGCTGGTCAAGGGGGCGGGATAGAGATTCGAAGCCTGAAGAAATGGGACGAGGCTCCTTTTATTGGGAGCTGATGAACGAATATAGAAATCTAAATTGAGATGCTTACGTCACTCGAGAACCATGCTATTTTAATGCGGTGGTGGTTCGCACGCGAGGTACTCGTGTGATGCTGTTCACTTGGTATTCCGAGCCCGGTATTGCCAGTGTGACTCATGAGTACTACATAAGTATGTGAATCTGTTAGTTCCACGTGCCCTTGCATCCATGCGGGCCACAGTCTCGGGCAAGAACTACCATCCTTGAAAGCTTGATTCGACTTCGATGCATGAGTACCCCATTCCAACGTTGCCGTTTCTCACATAGTCTGGTGCATCACGTAGAACTAAGTACTTCGGAGAAGATGCCACGTGATGACATGTCCCACGTCGAACACTGCACTTGCCAAATTTGGCATGCCCACACAATAGGAATGACGGCATCCTCACACTGCGGTGACCGTCGCCTGCAGCTGGGACTACAACAGTATCATCCCACTTGGTCAAGTACGAGATGCCCGAACTTCCAGGTCAGTAAGGCTATGTTCATAGCTATAGACCTACCCGTCCCTATATTGTGTGATGCACAGAGGTTGAGCGCGCCGCCGCACTCCTGAGGACCCTCGCAAAGGGAAAGGTCATTCGTCGTGTCGAGACAACCGAAGACAAGCTCGTCTACTCTGGAATAACCCACGACCAGTTTGTACGTCACCGTCACGTTCGCCCGTCTTGTCTCGTCCCGGATCCACTAATTATTTTGGGTCGACTGGCAGGCAGGGGAAATTAGTGGCCGTACCGTGAAAGATGCTGCTCGATACGGTAAATCCCATCCCCACCCTCGTTACATGCCTCTTCATCAAAGATCCGATAGGCAAATGTTTCTATATCGAACTAGAAGGTCGGGGAAGGATGCCCGTCCTCCATTTTGGCATGACAGGCATGTTGAAGGTCTGTCCAGACTCCGTGAGACTGAACCCGGTAGCTTCACATACGTTTCCAACAAGGTGAAAGGTCAGGAAGCCCCTCAATACAGAACAAAAGTGGGAGGATCTTCCGGCGTCTGGCCTCCTCCCTTTGTCAAGGTAAGGCACATTTAACAACGAGTATCCAACTTTTCATTCGTGGTTTCGCTTTCAAAGTTTATTTTGCACATCCAAGACGGGGCTTCAGGGCTCACGGAACTAGCCTTCTGCGACGCCCGTCGTCTGGGTCGCATTCGCATGGTTGCTTCCCCACTCAGCGAACCTCCAATCTCGGACCTTGGCTTCGATCCAATCCTGTCCATGCCATCTGTCCATGATTTTCAGAGCTCCGTCTCGAAGAGAACTTGTCCAATTAAAGCACTGCTATTGGACCAGACCTTCAGTGCTGGAGTTGGGAACTATCTCGCAGGTGCTTCCTGCAGTGATCTTCGCCACCGTGTACTTATATTTATTGACAGATGAGATTTTGTATCAAGCTAAAGTGCACCCAGAACAGCGATGCAACACCCTCAATAGTGGTCAGATTCTAGCCCTGCACCTTCAGGTCGCCGACGTATGCCGTATAACAGTGGAAGCGAACGCGGATGATAGTAAATACCCTGATCATTGGCTGTTCAATCATCGATGGGTGCGGTCGGTTTCGGTTCGATAGACGAAAGCTTACGCTTGTCATCAGGGCAAAGGCAAGAAGGCGAAGCAAAACATGAAACTCGTACACCCATTTTATCCGAGTCGCCAGCCATGGACTAACTTTACGGTTTTGACAGCCCTCAGGCGAGCCTGCCAGCGTCAAGTGGACAACAGTTGGTGGTCGCACGTCTGCATACGTTGCCGAAGTCCAGAAACTTCCCAAAAAAAGAAAGACGCGTGATGAATCCCCTCAGGTACGGCTTCCAACTATGCCTATCTTCAAGCTTTGTATAACTCTACGGTGGCTAGGATGCAGATACTTGTACTGGACGCCTCTCGGAAACAGACGAACCTCCCCGGAAACGTTCACAGGGCCAGGTACGGGTTTTCCTTATTTCCTTGAATCTCGGGTCGAAATTCTGCCCCTGCTCTCACAGCCGACTCGGAGACAATTCGTCACACAGGATGACCCGATAGTAGATTCAACGAGTCTTCATGATCCTGGGCCACGGCGGTCCAAAAGAAAACGTGGAGGGGAAGGTGACTAAGTTGTCACCTTCTTCAAAGGCGGGGTGGTGATCATGGTGTATGACGGCGTCGATCTCGCCGGACGCGTGGCGAGAACCTATAATTACGCTAATGCCCTTTTGTACCCCTGTGCAGTATCTATGTTGTTTGGTGGCGCATCATCTGACCAGCAACGATGAGCTCGGCAGCCCCCTGGGACTTCCGAGCGACACCTAATGCATCCTCCAAGCATTGGTATTTCCTAGTCTGCAAAGCCCCGTTGCGCTCGGGACGGACGTGGCAGGAAGACGTGATGGTCACTGAGACGTTTCCACAGCTGTGGCGTCCGATTCGCCTTGTAACCGACTGGTTGCTGGCCTTCTCGTTCTAGAGGTGTCCTCTAAGGCACTTCCGGACTTCCGACCGCATTCTGCTTCTGAGCTCTCAGAGAATCGATGCAGAGCGTGGAGGAAGCTGTGCAGAGAAATTGTAAGAGCAGCCCTTCTTAAATTCGCTGTTTTACGCGCTGGTACCACCCGCACACTGCGCATCACACTGTCCACGAATAGTATTCCCCCTGCTGACGATTAGAGAATCACTTGTCACGAGCTGGGTAAAACGTTGACCCTGTTACAACAGATGTTTATGTATCAATATATCACACACTCAAGTACCACGCCGAAGGGGACAGTTGGTAAACAATGCATGAGCAACCAACGACCAAGCTTATCATTACATCGAGAAAAGAAGCGAGTAAGTACTGCGGAAACCTGCACCAAGTAACAAAACCGATTACGATGTCACTGAGAAAGAAAAGAAATAAGCATCCGCAAGCCGTGTAAAGAAAGGCACACTTACTGTAACTAGCAGGATCGATGTGATCTGGTAGCTCAGGTACAGCAACTTCGAACCGAGCCTGGATGGCAGCCATCACCTGCTGGTCACTCTCACTGGACACAAATGTGACAGCAAGACCTTTGGTACCGAATCGACCAGCCCGACCAACTCGGTGAAGATAGCTGTCAGCTTCTGGAGGACAGTCGTAGTTGACCACGATATTGACACGTTCAACATCGATGCCACGACCGAAAATATCCGTTGCGACAAGTATTCGCTTTTCAAAGGCCTTGAAGGCAGTGTACCGCTTGATACTATTCCGCCTGTTAGGAACCTGAAGAAAATCGTTCGCAATGCAACCCACCGTTCTTCTTGTGCGAGACCAGAGTGAATAGTGATGCTGGGGAAATTACATGACACCAACAGCTTGTCCAACTCGATGGCACGTGCAACAGACTTGACAAAGATAACGACCTGAAGAAAGTTGAGGAAATGACACTGTCATTTTCGCCGTACGTACTTGATTGAACTCCAATGTATCGAGCAAGTCGTTTAGCTTCCTGTTCTTGGCGTTTTCTTCCAACTTGACATAGTGTTGTTGTAGACCGTGCAACGTCAGTTTCGTCTCGTCGTCGACGAAGATTTCGAGTGGCTGTGCTTCTATGTAAGCCTTGATATTTGGCTCAGTTAGGGAAGACTTACGTTGGCCATGAATTTTTTACAAGTGATGCGGATTTCTTTGGACAGCGTGGCGCTGAACATCATTACTTGCTTGTGGTGAGGAGTAGCACGGAAGATCTCTTGGACATCCCGACGCATGTCTGCGTAGCAAAGAAAGTGCGAGGGGGTAGCGGTTAGATTCCGGTCGAACTTTGGGGCGAGCGAGACAAAGAAGAAACTCAAAAAGAGAGAAGAAGAAAGTAGAACCGCCGAGCACAAATTGTGAACGGGCCCGTATGCAGTGTTCAGCTCCGGGGCGGACGGCGATCTGCGGTGTTCTTCGTCGAGTCTCCAAAAGGCGACACTCTCAGCAACTCAGCAACCCAACGATGAACCCATGACCATGCTTCAACACCAAGTTCCAAGTGGCCCTCGCGTTGCTATGCCCACACACAGCGACATCGGTGACAACAAGAACTTCTTCATCCGGTGGCGGAGACCGGTGAGATGGGCGCAATTTGTTTAAAGGCGAAGGAGGATATCCCAAGACTCGCAGCCGAAATTGAAGGGGCGGAAACTAACCAAGCTGCTCTAGCATTTTGTCGCATTCGTCCAATGTGAAATGCTTGACATTCTTAGCGTCCAAGATCTTGTCTCTGGTGAGGGCATTCAGACGGCCAGGCGTCGCGACGACGATGTGGGGGCACCGGGTTTTGTCACGCAGAATTTCGGCATCCTTCTGTACAGGTGTACCGCCGTAGAAGGTGTGGACCCGTACATCGGGCATGTATTTTGCGAACCGCGTGTACTCATTCTTGATTTGAAAGGCGAGCTCACGGGTGTGGCAGAGGACGATGACAGAAACCTCTCCGTTAACGGGCTCCAGTTGCTGCAATGTCGCGAGCACAAAGACCGCAGTCTTCCCGTGCCCGGACTTTGCCTGACAAAGGACGTCCATTCCCAAGACAGCCTGAGGAATGCATTCCTGTTGAACTACACAAACAGCCAATTGGTGAACTGACGATGCCACCCAACCATCGATTAAAGTACCTTCTGAAGGATGTTCAAAACCCAAATCACTGATCGCACGCAACAATTCTGGTTTCAACAAGAAATCCCTAGGAGAGATCAGGGGTTAGTGTGCGTCTTGGTGGGAGATAAAAACATAAGGACCAACCTGAAACCCGTTGAATGTATCCCTGAGAAATTTTTCTTATCTTTGTCACCCTCAGCATCCGCGGCTGCCGAGACTGCAACGCCGTTCGTGGGTGCGGCAGCGCCATTGGGAACGACATCGTCCTCATCTTCGTAGTTGACAAGTTCTTCGTTATCGTGCGACATTGTTGCAGGATGTGGTTACCGGTTACTGTGTCGTAGGGCTGTAGTAGAGAAAAGCAAAAGCGAGAGGTGGAGAAGAAGGACAAGGTTGAAGAACAAAATTGTGGCACAGCAAAAGTGTTGTTCGAAGTGCTGACTAATGCTCCTTTAATCTCACGTGTGCACGGACCTCTTACCAGATTGTCAAATTGTCACTGCGCATGCTGTCGATTCGTTCACAGCAGACTGTCACCTGTTGACTGTGGCGACACCATTTAATCTACGAATATTCTCGTCGGTCGTTGTGAACCAGAGTAAGTACTGTAATGGCTACAAGTCCACTGAACAGGTGATATTACCACCATGCGTTGGCTGGCTGGCAGTGTTTTCCTAGCAATTCTATCATACATTGTTACCTTTCCAGCCTGCGGGACGACTACCTCCTTCGACCCTGCGATCTAGCCATCTGAGTATACCTTCCGCTCCTTGGAACATTCGTCGAGTTCAACTTGAAAGCTTCAAATATCTTAGATAACAAAAATTTATTATCACATCCCTCGGCAATACTTCCACAGCGTGAGTATTCCTGGCCCTTCCGTCCTGTAGCTTTTTGCGCTCTGGGTGCTTAAAGCTGTAGCTTCTCAAATCCCATCAGCGGTGGGTCTATAAAAGCTGGGAAGCTCTGCGTGGATACTGGAGATGGGGCAGAAGGTGAGACACAAGATGCCTACCTATCCATTCTGGTGAGTAGCTTAGAATCCACTGCAGAAGCCTTGCCAATTCCGAATTCATCCAGGCTTGGCGGTAAGCTCGTTGTTTCCATGAATAACCCCCAGGATGAAAATTGAATCAAGTTGATCGTTGACCAGGCGTTGCCGCTTCTAGTAGGTCGTCCTCCGTTAATTTATAGCCTTTTCGCTGACTGTGTTGCAGTGGCAGCATGCTTCACGCATCCTCTGGACTTAACTAAAGTGTAGGCGCTGTACAATCGTTGAAGAGCATCCGACTGAGCCCACACTAGCCGTATGCAAACTCTCGGCGCATCCGTGCCGCGTCCGTCCATGCTTGTTACAATTCGAACTTCGTTCGCGGAGAACGGCTTGCGTACCATCTACACAGGTCTCTCCGCATCGCTCCTCCGCCAGATGACCTATTCGCTCGTCCGTCTCGGAAGTTACGAAGAGATGAAGCGGCGGATGTCTGAAAATAGCCGACCCTCTATGGGCAAGCTGCTCCTCGCCGCAAGTGCTGCTGGTGGACTGGGAGGTGTCGCAGGAAACCCTGCGGACATCCTCCTCGTGCGGATGACCAGTGATTCACTTAGACCCCCGGAACAGCGATATGGTTACCGCAATGCTATGTCTGGCCTTGTCAGCCTTGTGAAGCACGAAGGTGTTAGGGCCCTCAGTCGAGGACTTGGAACCAACGCGGTGAGCATGACCTAATTAATGTGGCCAAATGCCGAAGGGCTAAATATATACAACTTTGAAGACACGTGCAATCTTGATGAATGTGAGCCCCTCCTCACTGTAAAAGCGAAGTCTAACAAAATGTACACTAATTAACTAGATGTCGCAAGTAGGGTCGTGAGTATGAATGATTCCTATCACGTGCGTCTGTCGTGGTCACATACTAATATCTCTCACAGATACGACTTCTTCAAAACAACACTCATTCGCCATCACATACCCTTTGTGCACTACCAGTTTCACGATGGTCTCTTTCTGCATGTAGTTGCTAGTCTCATGGCGGGGGCTTGTGGTACAAGTTCGTTATCTCGGCTTTCTAGCCTGTTCGCCCCTTGCTTACCACAATTATCAGCTGTCTGCTCACCCGTCGATGTTATAAGAACAAGAATCATGGGCTCAGTAGGTTCTCGTATTCCTGCATATTCAACATCATCCTAATGCCATCACCTGAAGTCCGGAAAGGCTAGTGCTGTACAAGTTCTCATGAAATCCCTCCGCGAGGAAGGTCCCATGTTTATGTTCAAGGGATGGACGCCTGCCTTCATGCGTCTGGGACCTAACACTGTCCTAATGTTTGTCTTCTTCGAGGTAAGCACTGGAAGTACGCCACCTCTCCAATGAGCCTAACACCCGCGCACAGCAACTGAAGTGCGGCTGGTCATACTTTGCCGACTTCTGATTGAGATATCATCCAACCATTCCATTACATTTTCAAGCTTTGCTGGATCCACTCGTTGAGCCCACACTACCCCTAGATTGGACTTGTCTCGCTTACCTATCTGCACGTTTCGTTAGAGGCTTATTTAGATACCTAGCATAGTAGAGGGTTGGTTCGTTCTCATCGCATCACTATCGCTCACTTTCCCTTCCGCTGTGCAGTGTATCAATACATTCCATTTAGAAATACGAAATCTGCCAAATTATTCATCGCGAGTCTTCTGGTTCTTCCACGGGATTCGAGAAGTGGGGTTTGATATCGAAGGCATCCACAGGTAGTGGAACGTCGGAACCCTTGGATGTCACGCGGTGCTTTGGTCGTGGGGTATCATCCGCCGCTTCAGTGTCCTCATCATCATCCGAATGGTCACTTTCATTGTCAACCTTTCGTCTCTTGCGCCGTACATCGGAAGGCTGAGGTGCACTTGAGCTTGTGGTCCCGGCATTAGCTGCCTTCCGTTTACCTGCTGCGCCTTGAGCGTATTTGAAGAAATCGAGTTCGGCGGGGAGCTCCGAATCCTGTGTCACCGGTCCAGTCTTTTCTTTTGCAGATTTTGAATCGGCTTTCTAATCGTAACAGATGAAGGGCGTAGTCGATACGGTATGCCAATCACTCACAGTGAACAGCTGCACATCGGACTTGAAACGCTGTTTATCGAAACACGCTCCGCCTCGAGAAAGTAGCTGGAATGCCTCCATGACGATTGGAGAGCTGCTAACACCAGTAGACAGGAATATTTCTCAGTCGCGATCACGAAATTTGTATCACAATGGTGATTATGTAATCATTAACCCGGATCGCAGGTAACTACTGCAAAGGCCCCTCAAGGCCTCAAGCCTTAAAATGGTTCCAATGATGCAGATTCAGGATACGAGAGCATCTTCAGGATGGTGGATTGCGCACGCCTTGCTAGATCGATTTAAAATGGCACCTCGCCTCCTCTCGAACCTTCGAGATAATGACTACACGCATCCGACTGGCGTACAAGCCCATGGGATACCTATATTACTGGAAGTGAGTTCGTGAATGACCTCTGAAACGTTTCTCCGGCCCTAAGCAATTCTCTAGCGCCGTGACCTTGCTGCCATCTCGCCCACTGGAACTGGAAAAACCCTTTCCTATCTTCTTCCCATCATGTCATCGCTCGGCGCCCCGATATCAAGTCAGGGGGACGAATCAGGATCTGGTGTCCGCGCCGTGGTGCTTGCGCCCACTCGCGAATTGGCACATCAAATCCATAATGAATGCCTAAAGCTAGCAGTGGGACGTAAATGGAGGGTGGTGTTATTTAGCAAGGCTACAGCGAGTACTCTCCGCGACAAAGGTGTTAGGGATAAAGTGGGTAAGGTAATCTGACCAAGTCCCTCAGCACGAATTCTCATTTCTTTTAGATATCATCATCAGCACGCCTCTGCGTTTGGTTGCCTCCATTCAGGAGGGAAACCTTGACCTGAACAAGTTTGTGTCCTTGAATGTTATCGCATTGTCGTGTCTCATTCCCCTTTTAGCGTTCGGCACCTTGTACTCGATGAAGCGGATCGACTCCTGGATACTGAATTTTTGGCGCAAGTTCAGGAAGTGGTTGCAGCTTGCACCCATCCAGACGTGCAAAAAGCGGTTTTCTCTGCAACACTGCCCGCTGGGGTGGAGAAATTGGCGATGGGAATGCTACGCAATCCAATACGCATTGTTGTTGGTCTGAAGTATGTGTGGTCATTCACCATCTGAACTGAAGATGGCTTCTGACACGCATCCTAGGGATACTCCTCTTCCATTGATCAGCCAATCTCTTACTTACGTTGCTGATGATGCTTCAAAGCTTCCAAGTCTCTTGACATATCTCGCTCAGCCTTACAACCCCCCTCTACTCATTTTCACATCTACTCAGCCGCGGGCAACCTCGTTGGCTGAAGAGTTGACCCTCAATGGGATACCTAACGTGGACTGTCTACACGCCGGCATGACCCAGAAGGAACGTGACGATGCTGTGAGCCGTATGCGTCGTGGTCAGAGCTGGGTGATGGTGAGCACGGAGGTCATGGCACGAGGTATGGACTTCAAAGGCGTAAGGGAAGTCATCAACTACGACTTCCCTACGAGTGTCCAGAGCTATATTCACCGCATTGGTCAGTGACTCTGCCAGTGACACCCTTACGTTTCGCTTATGCTTTTCAGGCCGTACTGGCCGAGCCGGCCGTGAAGGAAAGGCTGTAACGTATTTCACGGATGCAGATGCGTCATATCTCAAATCGTAGGTTTCCCTCGTTTTGTGGTGTCCAATGTAAACCCAAGATTCTCTGCAAGGATTGCGAATGTCCTACTACAGTCTGGCTCGACTGTACCAGATTGGATGCTCAAGCTTCCAAAGCCCTCCAGGCTGAAGAAGAAAGAAATGGGGAAGGTGAAGCGTGCAGAAACTGTGAATGCCGCACGCAAGATTGGTCGAAGCGATGCCATCAAGAAGAGGCGAGGCTTCTTACTTCGTCACAGAAGCACCGCCACTGATGTTATCATTGACAGAGACATGATTGCTGGTTCGAAGAGACGAAAGGCCAAAGACCAAGTGGCGAGGGACCCAAACTCAGGAAGCGACTTAGGAAGTGGATAATATTTGGCGAGGGTAATTGGTGGTGGATAGATGGTGGATTCCCCCGAATTGGGCAGCGGGTGCCAGTGTTTTTTGCGGGTGTTCTGCACTCCATCTATAAGACTTTAATCATCCTGAAAATCAGCAAGCATGGTGAACAGCATGGAAACATCGAGCCGAAAGCTGCCGGGCTGGTCCAGTTCTTGCACTTTGCGGTTTCGTCGACGTCGCTGCGGTGAGAACGACGCTGAGGAACTTTAGCCCTCTTCCGGGACATCGGGGAATACTTGTACTCGGGGTAGAGTTCAGCGTGGCGAAGCTTGGCTTCTTCAGCCATTTTCCTGAAGGGGGCACGCTCGGCTTCGGACAGCTCGTTCCAATAGCGACCAGCGATGCGGGAAACATTGCGATTGTCTCTTTCGACGCTCTTCAGGTTGTCCTTGTTCCATAGCCAAGAACGAAAGACCATGAAGGCATTCGGGGGACGGGGTATGTAACCCTCCTTGCGGTTGCGGGTGTGAGACGACCCAGGGGCGAAAGGGAGATGGGTGAGAGGAAGAGATGGTGAGTCGGACGAGGTGGTAGTGCATGTGGACGGAGATGGTGGAAGGAGGAGAATAGGGGGTGAGAACTGAGGTGATACGGCGCCTTCCCAGTCATAATCTGCAGCTGTGACCAGAAGAGGAAGGTGTTTAATAATATGGACCCATATGGACCCACAAGATATAGCTCACCATCCATTGGAGACATTCGTGATAGCCGACGAGATCGACGAACGTCACGAAGAGGGGGCATGATGAGAGGTCGAGGCTAGGATGCAAGACGATGGCGAAGAGTGCAGAGAGTTAGATGCTTGCTGATGATTCCACCAGTGCTCAGTTGTGTTGTCCATCGTACTGTGTTATCGTACCCCTTTTTGAACCAATAGCCCAAAATCCAGTACCTCTGCCAGTGGCACCCTGCCTCTTCACATCGTCACCTCGAGGCTGCCTCAAGTTTTCAACGAGGTCACCATCTTCCAAATCGGTCCTCGGATCTACCGCGAGTAGTTAATCTCGCTTCCATTCGCCTAAAAAGGTAACTAGGTTACCTCATGTCAATTTGATTCCGTTGTCGCGTTGCTCAACAACTTTGGCGTTGTAGCCGAAAACCCGCCTCCAGTCTTCACTCCAGTCTCAACGATACGCAACGATTCTAGCAAGGGCGATGTGGTCTCTAAGATCTAAACCCTCAGTCACCGTCGTACGAGCGTCAGTCACCAATAAAGTGGAACAACTAATCACCGGTGTGAAGGTCTTGCCGACGGGAAACGTGCCAGGGAACTGCACGGGTCGCTGATCTGTTGCTAGGCGGGGTAGTGGGTAGCGATTTGGCCAAGTATCTTGACGAGTCTCAAAATGTCAAAGAGAACCCAGGAAGGAAGGAGGAGGTTGCGGAAGCTCTCGTGCCTGTCAAGGCACCCGCGTCTGCAGCTGCGCGAAAGCTCGCCAAGAAAGCTAAAGCGTCGCGCAAGAAGTTCACTTCTCGACCACCTGCACCCTCCGAGAAGCCCAAGGCTGCTGTTCCCCCGCCTTCTCTCTCCACACGCCCCTTAGAATCCCCAGACTCGGCTTCTGTACCCCCGACGACGACCGAAGCGAAACCCGAGACTGCAGAAACACCCGGCTTATTTATCGGCACTCCGGAGCCGGTGTACCCACCAGGTGACATAGAAGCGTTCGTCACCATTGAGGATATCCCGCATCTCTCCCTTGACTATCGTGACGAAGTGGTAAGTCACACAAGGTTCCAGTTGTCCCACCTGCACTCACATTGCTATACAGAGGGTTGAGAAGGATGAAGCGGAGGAAGACCTCCCCGTTTTGCCCCCCCATTTACTCCCGGGCGCATATACCGCCTTCTCTGGAGTGAGGCCAGAGGCGATCGAATTCGTTGACACATGCATATTTGGTGCCTACATCACCGACGCTCAGGCTCCTGCCTCTCCTCTATGTCACTCCGAAGACGAGTCGTACTACACGTCTCGGGGAGCGTCTCCATTCGCGTGCTCTCCTGTAGTCTTTTCCAATCCATTCGAAACGTCCGAGACAGAGCGCCCAGCACTGTTCAGTGCCCTTGACCAGCTCTTTGGACAAGCTGTATCACCTCTATCGCTCTCACCTTACTTGACCGGGAACTGGTGAATTGGACACCAGATGTTATGACTTCCCTTTCGTCTTTTACGACATGCCTGACATTAGATTCATCACCATCATCCCACTCATGCTTCATTTCTCTTTCGGCACCAGTCCCGCCGATATGTGTACTGTCAACCCCTTCACACCATCGCACATCACTTCAATCAACGTCGCATACCACACCACAACTCAAGACATACCAGATTCTTCCATTCCATTGTATCTATTACCCCCGTCGTATACCTGTCAATACTCCAAGTCCTGGAGGCCAAGCAATTTGTAACATATGACCATGGTGACATGTGCTCGCTGCGTGAGTGGGGTGTGAATCGCTCAAAGGGTTCGTGTGTTATTGTGGTGCCCGCTTGACCTTCTTAGAGGTTCCCCTGCTGTCTACTTGAACACGCTTAGCGGACTCCCTCAGTTCTTGAACATGAAATCGTCCCGAACTGTGTTCCTCCCTCAGCCAATTCATACAAGCGTGTTCGTCACCTTCTGGGTGTTCGAGCTGCCATTCAACGACCTTCGCAAGCATGATGGCTGTATGCGGTCCGGGTTTACCGCCAACAACTGAGATGATATCGTTCCCCTAAAGTATGTTTGAACCTAGGTGCTACAAGGGGAGAGAGCGAGCTCTTACATTGAGCAGGGGCTTGGCGTCCACTGACTTGTCCAACCCATGTTCTTCGACCCGACTCGTGAACGCATTGTAACGTTGTATGCATTTGTCTGCTTCCTCGCCTACAATGTATCCGTCAACCGTTCAGAGTATCGGATAGCGCACTCCGTAAACTTACCATTTCCAAGCGGGACTAACTCACATACCAAGGAGAATAAGAGAGACGAAGACCAGTGTGACCCAGACATGGGTTTGTGCACCTTCGTATGTCGGAGCAGTAGTCCTACAATAAGATTTGACTTTCCATCGCTGATGATGATTACGTCATGTTTCCAACATACCGATGGCTACGCGTTCTGATGGCGTTCTGAACCGATCCTCATCCAATGAAAGTCCTTTCATGATCGCAGCAGCGTCGTAAAGTGCTTGTATGCCGTCAAGGTAGTAGTTTTTGTTCCCAAGTTTCAACCCTTCCCGGATCACGGCTTCGACAAGAGGGTGTATTTTCTGCTTGTGATCCTTGTACGTGATGCCAGCAAACGGGAAAATACTGGCGGCCAGGAAAAGCCGTGCCTTCGTCGCTTTATCGTTCGACGCTTGGGAAAGGAGGGTCGGATGGGGACGTATCGTGGGTTGGTGTGTATCGAGAGACGATGGCGAGAGTAAATTGTGGAGGATGGTGCAAGCGGTGAGGGAAAGCTCTGATGCAGCAACACTAGCAGAAGCGATGGCGGTGATCTCGGCAGGGACGTGAAAGATACAATGGTACAGCGATAGGTCGTGAATAATTTGAACCGCGCGTAATGGTTCGACACCTTGGATTTGTGAGCTAAAAAAATTTCGTTGGAGCATACTTGATACAGACCCTTCATCATCTTGTCGAGTTCCTCGCCAATACGCTCACGACTGATTTTCGAGGCAAGTGCTTCCTTGAATATTTCTGAGTGAAGTTGCCTCAACAAAAAGGATGGTACTGGTCACCTGGATGCCCTGATCTCGGGCAGCCGCCTTAAGTTCAGGAGTCATTTCAAACCCGAGGCGACTTGCAAATCTGATACATCGAATTACTCGAAGTGGATCATCGTGGAACGTTTGCAGTGATGGTAAAGGTGTTCGGATTATACCCTTACGGAGGTCATCCAATCCCTACATGTGTAACGTAAGATTCAGCGCACTGTACTGATCAAACGAAGAGTATTTGCCTTCTCGGTGTGGTCCTCGACTGACCGTGTGTGGATGTTGTAGAAAAGAGCGTTGATCGTTAAATCCCTCCGTAACGCATCCTCGAGCGGCGTGCCGAATTTCTGTGAGGGAACAATCAACTCAGCCAAGAGCATACATAGACCAATGACATACAACTTCCGTCGGTATTCGACTATGTTCTGCATATTCTTCGCTCCTCAAATTGACGAAATCCAAGTCAATATCAAACAGCGAGGTCCTCGCTGTTTCCAAATGCTTGGACTGCTCAGGGTTGCTCTCGATCTTGGTTACCTTGTTCACGGGCAACTGCTTCTTCTCTGACAAGAAAGTCACGAATCGCTCAACAAATGGCACACCCATCATGTCGGCAAGGCAAATGTCTACATCATTGCAGTCATGACCGAGTAGCTGAGATAGAAAGGTCACAAATAATGTGAGAAATGCATCACTTCTCACAAAAAAGGTCTCGAATTGACCTTGTCGCGGACCCAACCCCCGTTGATCCTGCACACCGTAACGATACCTTCCTCTTCCAGATGCCGCTTGAATTCGTCGAGTAAGTTGCACAGTTTGTTCTCAGCATCGGTCAAACGGATTTCTTCATGCACCCGGGGGGCAATGCGGGTGGCCATGTGTCTACAATTTGAACGGCCAAGTTGCAATGTTCGATAGAACTTGGTATGACTCAGTAGTCGCGAATTAAGAAACATACAAATCAGTATGCAGTGCTGACAGAGTCAAGTCTAAGGGGCTGGGTAAGATTCAGGCGGAGCTTTAAATATGCCCGAATGCGGATGCGGTGAGTCCTCTTGCCGGTGCCCCACCGACTGGTCGCGCTCCATTTCTGCCCTTGACAGAGTGCGAGAACAACGCGGCAGACGACGACCAACGTAACCTTCTACCTCTACAATCAAACTAGACTACCCTTTCTATATCATCTTACACCATGGGCCGTGTTTTGCTGAAGGTCAGTGGTTACCGTGTCGTGTGTCGAAACACAGCAACTCACACACCCTAGGTCATTATCCTTGGGGACAGTGGGTAGGTCTGACGTTATACCATGGTGTGTGTTGTTCGGCGGTGGCTTATCGCGGGATGTGGTGGATACGTAGGGTTGGCAAAACCTCTCTCATGAACCAATATGTGAACAAGCGGTTCAGCAACCAATACAAGGCCACCATTGGAGCCGACTTGTGAGTCGCCTTCTGCTTTGGTACCTCCTAGCACTGAAAATCCGGCAGCCTCACCAAGGAAGTTATGGTCGACGACCGCCTAGTAACAATGCAGGTGTGTGCCGAGTGCAACGGAACTTCCAGTCATACTCACGGATTTGGAAAGCTCTGGGATACGGCTGGGCAAGAACGTTTCCAGTCCCTCGGTGTAGCCTACTACCGCGGAGCGGATTGCTGCGTGCTGGTATACGACGTCAACAGCGCGAAGTCTTTCGAAACGTTAGACAGCTGGCGTGACGAGTTCCTTATTCAAGCCAGTCCACATGACCCCGAGAGCTTCCCGTTCGTGGTTCTGGGCAATAAGATTGACGTCGAGGAGAACAAGCGCCAGGTACGGTGATATTTTCAGAACAAAGACATGCTGTGTCACATTGTGTTGCAGGTAACGCAGAAGCGCGCCATGACATGGTGTCAATCGAAGGGCAACATCCCTTATTTCGAAACTTCTGCTAAGGAGGCTATTAATGTAGAACAAGCTTTCCAAACAGTATCAAAGAATGCTTTGCAACAAGAAGCAGAAGAACAATTGTGTGTTGTCACTATTACGTTGACCAACTCTCTGACAAGTGCACAGGTATGTGGACTACCCGGACCCAATCCAAATCGATCGGGAGAGTACACAGAACTATGGATGCAACTGTTAATCTACGCAATGGATTTTTCTTATTTTCTGTCCCTGTTAGCGACGACATTGCCGCTTGTTACCCTTTTCCCGTCACGATGAGTGTTTATTTTACGCTGTTTCATCATCGACGTATGTCATGTTGTTAGTCATTTACTCGTTCGAGAATGCGACGACTGCTACCTAAACACGCAACAATGATACAACATAAGTCTCAGTGCGTACAGGTAAGGTTACGAAATCTGGTACAAGATTACATGCACTCGGTTTTCTTTCACCCCATTTCTCACAACTTCAACGTCGTTTGGGGGAACTGAACCTTGGCCGAAGCGGCGTTATCCACGAACCAATAAACCACACCAGGGTGAGCAGGTCTGACGAGGGAGGCGGGAAGTTTGTACTCCTCCGGCTCATCCAATATGAGGGGGAGCATATCAACCTTGTTCTCTCCTGTGGCGACGAAAACAACACGCGAAGCATGATTCAGAACAGGGAACGTGAGGGTGATGCGCTTTGGGGGAGGCTTGGGGGAGTCGTCGAGAGGGGCAACCCATCTGTCGACTTCCGTGAGCAACTCGTGGCCTGGGAAAAGCGAGCAGGTGTGTCCGTCTGGACCGAGTCCGAGGAGGATAAGGTCGAAGACGGGGAAGCGAGCAGAGTCTTTCTGCGCGAACTCACGGATGAGCTCTTTTTCATAGGCATCCGCAAGCTCGTCGAGGTCGTCAAGAAGGGTGGGATCGATTGGATGGATGTTCCCAGGAGGTATAGGAACATGTTGGAATAGCTCAGTCATGCAGAGATTGTGGTTGGAATCGGGGTGATCGAGCGGGACAACACGCTCATCGGCATAGAAGACTTGCCTACGAGCGCTTCAGCACGTTTGCATAAGCTGGAAGAGGGAGTTACTTGCCATTTGTCCCACTTTACCGCTGGATTGCCTTTGAGTTCCTTGAGCTGCTTGGGAAGAGAACCGCCTGAGAGAGCGACAGTGAACCTGCCCTTTTTCTCGACGGATTCCTTCTGAGCTTTGATGATGTATGTAGCGAGGTGTTTGCTGAGCTCTGCAGAGGACGGAAAAGAGACAAGGATGGGCGCATTCGGGGGCTGGTGCATCATCATTGTGGTCTTTGGTCAGGGGACAAATACCGTGTAATAATATCGATTATAATATGGTCGATAAGAACCCGTGTGACGTCAATGTCAATGTGTAAACACGCACATACTTCTCCGAGTACGTCTGGACTAGCAATTCCTGTAATCACAACTAATATCCATTTTATTCGAAATACACCTCCCAAATCGCAACAACATGAATATTAGTTAGCTGACACGGGGGACGCGTCCCCAGAGCCTAGTCCCACAGATCCCTCAAAGTCATTATCTCCCTCGTCCACCTTCTCCATCAAGACGTTACAGGCCATCGTGTCGCCAGGATCTGTTCCTTCCACCCCCATCTCCGGGAATATTGTCAGCAAGAGCGCGTCAAATAAAAACACTGCAAGGTGTGCATTGCATGTGCTATCACCCAGGGGATCGACGATGGCGTCAATCGATGTTATGGGTGACGGACCTAGGAGAGCTGACGATACTAGCGCTGGCAACCGCTCCGCCATCCTCTTAACTAATTGTTGGCGGATAACGAACTGTTCCTCTGGTGTGGGGTCTATGGGCGGCGGACCCGGGTACCCGTTAGGGAAAAGCGTAGACTTCAAGAGGCGGACTATAGATAACATGGAGGGAGCGGATAAGACATGAGTGTACAGGAGATGAGACAACAGCCTGAGAGTGAAACACGGTCAGAGGCGCACAAAATCAGCACGAGTTGGACGTACTTGTTCATGAATGAATGGAAAAAGCGGCAAAACATAAAAATAGTTTGAAATAGGGCAGTGGTGGCAAGACGCTCCTGAACATTGAACAATGCCCAGGTCATAACCAGGGGACCACGAACAAGGTCGGGAGTTCTGACAGTTGATTGTTCTAGCTTGCCTTGGGATGTGCTCGCGTAATGTGATGTGCTTGACGATGCATCAGAGGAAATCGAAGAGACCGATAGGAAATTATCTCGTGACGTAGCGAAGGTCGCTCGGGGCACGTCAAGCTGCGAGCGGGCAAACTGAGTTCGTGGCGTGGGTCGTGGTAAACTGGACTTGTTTACAAGCGTGATGGTGATAATAGTTTGCTTGTAAGCGTGAATCAGAGCGAGACATGCGCCAGACAGCATCTGGATGGCTGAAAGGAATAGCACAATAATGCCGGACTTGGAGAAGTGGGAGTTCCCATGTGAAGCTGATGCTGGTGTATCTGAAGGCTGGAAGGACGTTAGCAGTGGCTGTTGGGAGGGCACAGGGGGGGCACCTTATCTGAAACCACGTCTGGAGAAGGACCGAGTAAGTCAAGCACTGTCTTTTGCAAGAACCAAGGTTGTGTTACGCGAGGGATGATATCCTTCACCACTACCTTGAGGAAGATTTCCCGGATGATGAATCTCTCAGCCTCCGGAGCATATTCGTCAGGGGGGAGACAAGCTTTTAAAACGTGGTCAAAAGCTTGCCGAAAGTACTCCTCATGTATGCTTCCGTCGGCTGAGATGGCCATATGTGGTTGGAGCTGGTGAAACAGCTGTGGTAGCGAAAGGGCGCCACCTGTGGCATAAGACGTCGAAACCTTTGAAGCGGCATGACGGTAGTCCCTGTAATGCTGGGTGATGACGGCCGGGATGTCGCAAAAGACCAATAGCGAGAGATCCACGTTGAGAAGACGCGTCTCAAGGGCACGTACAACATGAGTCACGATACTTGCGATCTGAGGAAGAAACTCTTTGTCGTATCTAGAGATCTTTGTCCACCAGATATTGACAAAGGCTCGGAGTGCGAGAGCGATAAAGTCGTAAACCTCGTCATTAAGCTCGGGCGGACAGGCAGGTGATGCAAATAACGACGGCAAGTCAGAACCGGGTGGGAGATGGGGAAAGAGGAGCCGCTTCGCAAGGCTCGCCTGTTGCTGCTGTTGTCTGGTGTTATTAGAAGCGAGAGACGCTGCTGAGCGTGGCGAGCGACCGTCGAGCTGGAGAGGTATCTGCCCCGCCATCCAAGTCGGCTCGGCTCAGGACAAACTTGTCCGGGTAGCGTGTTTACCCAAGTTTCGCACGTCAATTGAATGAACGCGTGTTACTGTTATGCATTGTCGCCTACTCGTTGGCACCTCTAGGCACCTCTCTGGCACAATCATTTTTCATGATATTAGACAGCTGGACCAGGCACACGGCGTCGCTGACTGTCGGTGCCATTGAGTGTCGCCCTGTGTCGCCATCATCGTCATGGCTAACGACCACGGCTGTTTATTTTCTAATCTGCATATTCAGGCATCTTGATTTCCTCCATCCCAGCCTGGCTCTGGCCAGACGTCCTCGGTGGCAGCATCCGTACATGCCCGCAGTGCACCGTGTATGTTGCATGAGTACAAGTGTATTTTTTCAACTGACTTTGAGGAGACAGCTGATCCGCCACCGCCGACTCGACACTCGTTTTTCCTTTCGTTTCCCTGATTCCGCGTCCCCTCCGAACCAGCCATGCCCGTCGTTGTCACGGTCCGACCCCATATCTATCGAAGGGGAGGTTCCTCCTCTTGGCGCACTACGACGATCATCATCATCATAATCTCTGTTATTGGGGGCTTTATTGTGCTGTTTTCTCTCGTTCGGATCTTGCATCGTCTTTGTAGAAGGAAATCTGTGCCCCTTCCGCCCAAACAGCCGATTGCTTATTATAGGGAACAGTACCTCGCAGAATTCGCAGACAGACATGGCAGTTCAGCGAACTCGTTTGAGCCGTCCAATCCCTCCGTACCTCATCGCCTCTCACCTGCTGGAAGTGACGCTTCCCTTTTTCGTGTAGAGGGCGAAGATATCTTTTCCGAAGGGGCTAGCGCATATTTCCTGGACAGTAGTGATTCCCCTGAGACATCACAGCGTGGATCTCCTCGTTCGTATCGTCCTCGCGAGCTCCAAACCCCGAACCCCTCGTTTGGCGATGCGAGCTGGCGAAACAGCAACAGCTCCATGGGATCTAGCTGTTCAACACCGCCCCCACCCTCCGCCCATTCCTCGTCTCATCCTCAATCTACTTTTCTGCGCCCTATTCCACGTCGTCATCGTCCCTCCTCGATGGTCTCCACCAATTCTGTTCGAAGTAGCTCCAACAGAAGTACGATCGTCGGTGTCCCTCATGGGCCTCACAGCCAAGTGAAGATAGTCCTTCCTGCACCTCTAGCGCCAGTTCTGCGTCCTCATGTTCCGGGGTCTAGTTCAGACGTGAGCTTCCCGGGCATCGATAGCCGATCGAGTTCCGTGCGCACCAGCATGGTGGACATGTGGGCACCTAAACTACATCGATCAGCAAGCTCTGATTCCATCGGTAAGTTTTCTTCTTGGATTGCACTGAGCTTGCAACCCATTCTTGGCATGCAGGTCTTACTGGTAACCATTCCTTCGGACGGCCAGCAAGTCGTTCTCTATCTTCGCCACGTATATCTCGTTTAGCTTTTCCAACCGACGTCGATAACTTACCACCTTCGTCGTACCCGCTATCCCCTTTTCCTACAGCTATATCAGAGGATCGAGTTCTCGTTGATAGAGGCCGCGTTCAATCCCAATCCTCACCTTCGACCCGTCCTCCCCAAATGCCAGCGTCGCGCGTTCAGCGGCCGACTTCGCCTCTCCGACAGTCGCACAAGTTGCAGAGGTCATCCCGTCAATAGAACCACACAGCCTCAGTTGTTTTCCTCGTCGTAGGTCACCACAGTGACAAACCTTCTGTGCTGGGACAATTGCGGTACTGGGCTTGATACTAGACTAATCGAGTGTTACCCAAACGCGCCAACATTGTCCATACATCACTCCAATAATATTATATCTATGTTCAGCGCATCGATGATCGACTTCCCGTCTGTACAGCGAGGCGAATGTTATCTGTTATCTGTCTCATGTTGAATCCTCGATTCCTTGTACGTACATACCTGAGTGACTCACTAACAAGTACTGTGGCAGTTGGCTTAGGCTCAAAGTCGACGCGAAAGTCACCCAAGCTCCGTATATAACCGGTAACCGACGTCCCGCACGTATTCCACTTTTTTTTTCCTGTTCCCACCAAGCAGGTTTCATTCAACCATGTCACCGTTCCAGCTCCGTTCGGCATCCGTACGACTGGCAAGACTTGCTCGAAATGAAGGCATCCCGTCGTGGCGGGCTTCTGCCACGTTCAGTGGGCGGATGTATATGTCCAGAGACGTCGCACGGGATCCTATGACTGGTGAGGCGGTATCGACGGGCCAGCCTGATATCGAGGTAACTACTCAGGCTTTTGGACCATCGTGCGCTCAGACAATGCCCCTTCCTTAACAGCCTTCACTGCTCACTATAACTCAGACGGCGAGTCCCAAGCAACTGCCTCTTTCCTCGAAATTACTTTTCGGTCGGACCTTTGTACGTCATTATTTACCGTATTTCTCTTGTCGCAAGTCCTCGAGCGTTTGTGCAGTCGGATCATATGCTCAGGATTCCCTGGACTGAGGCAACTGGCTGGGGTGCACCTTCCATCGAACCTTGTGAGTCAACCCGACATCTGTTTTTCCACCTGCCATTGACACGCGTTTCTTAGTTTCCACTATCAACCTCACGCCTGCTGCGACTGTCCTGCACTATGCTCAGTCACTTTTCGAGGGCATGAAGGCCTACAGGCACACAGATGGTACCGTGACCATGTTCCGGCCTGACATGAACATGAAACGTATGAACATCAGCGCACAACGCTTGGCACTACCCGTCAGTGTCGATCACCGCGTGATGGCAGCCTACGCTGACGATCTGAGCATAGGCCTTCAATGGAAACGCCCTTATCGAGTGCATCCGGCAACTTATCTTGCTAGACCGCCATTGGATACCCAAGGAACCCGGCCACAGTTTATACATCCGACCCGTTTTGAGTCAGTCAGGATCTAGTCATCGTCTCTTATTATTCCTACTGACTGATTTGGCTTGAAGTGGGAACTAACGGCACACTTGGCGTGCAGCCACCGAATGAAGCCCTCCTCTTCGTCATCTGTAGTCCAGCTGGTCCTTATTACCCTCAAGGCTTCAAACCCGTGCCTCTGTACGGCACAACTGATGTAGAATACATTCGTGCTGCACCAGGAGGTTCGTGCGACCTGGGTTGCTGAACATCCCGTCACTGATCCTCCCTCTCATTAATAGGGACTGGTGCCTTCAAGTTGGCAGCCAACTACGCTCCTGGTGTGGTCGCGCAGAAGAGCGCCGCAAAGGCAGGCTATGCTCAGAATCTTTGGCTTCATGGGCCTGAGCACTGGCTAACTGAGGTTGGCACCATGAACTTATTTGTCGTACTCAAGGGCGAGGACGGTCGTAAGCACTATGCCCTGTTCCGATCAAGCTTTTTTCGACTCATCGTTTTCTCCAGTAATTGAACTCGTCACGCCTCCCCTCGACGGCATGATCCTTCCTGGTGTGACTCGTGATTCGGTTCTCACCCTTGCCCGGAATCACGCTGCCGGAATCAAGCAGCTGAAAGGTCTCCCCTCACAACTCAAAGTGTCCGAACGACCTATCAACATGGGTGAAGTCATCGGGGCGTGCAAGGCTGGTCGTCTCGTCGAGCTCTTCGGTACGGGTACGGCCGCTGTTGTCACTCCCGTTGAAAAGATCGGATACTTGGGGAGTGATGTTATCATTCCTACTGGCGAAGATGGTATGGGCCCCGTCTCAAAACCGCTCTGGACAGAGCTTGTGGGTATCCAGACGGGCGAGATCTCGAGCAAATGGAACTACGTTGTAGCGCAGTGAGGCCGTTTAAATTTGGGCTTGGGGGCCATATTTCGGGCTGCAGGTATTTATGGCAAAGTTAGTGCATGCCCATACAACGTTGAGTAATACATAGGAGTTGTTGTGGACGCTTCGGCATGATCGAATGGAACACTGAGGAACGACTAAAGCATTCTGCAGTCGGAAGACTAAGGTCAAATTAGGCGGACACACCGTAACTGGTCACCTTGCACAATCAACGGTGCTTTCGACTCGAGAGGCTCTAATATGCCATGTGTTTGGAGTCGGACATTTTTGACCTCTTCCCTCCGAGAAACTGTGGCAGCGAAATGGTGGCAGGGCCTTGGTCCACGGCGGCTCGCTGGGATTGCTACCAGTGCTGGTTTGCAAGCCGATAGTTGGCAGGATCCAAGCTTCGAGGCCTATCCGAGGACGCTGAGACCGACACCATCCCTATTCGGTCTTCTAACGCGTGCGCTCTTTGCGGTAGCCATTCAACTGGAGGACTCCCCAGGCTCCTCAAGCAATATAATGAGCGCTCTGACCAGACCCTTGATGTCCATTTGCCGGCCGAATCTGCACCCCAAGGGGACCGGAAGACATCCACGAGCAACACGGAACTCCGTCAAGATCCGTGCTCATTGCGCATGCTGTCCATGATGGGGGAAATGGCACACAGGATACGCTCTGGAGTGGATTTGCTGTCGGACCAGGGCCTGGAGGATCCCTGCAGCCGATCATAGTGACCTGTGCTCATACCCTCGAAGAAATTGGTTCCCTCCAAGAGGTCTAACTGACGGATGAACTATCAGATTCGTAGTTCACCGGCATTGTTAGCGACCGCCTATCCTTCATTTGAAGATGTTAAGCATCATCCGTGTTCAGGAAGTTGGGTTATGCCCGACGTCTTTGAGGGGCAGACGACATTACACCCTGTCCAATCTATTTTGACGGCGGTACGTCGTGCAGACGTCATGTTACTCGCCGTCGAGGGAATGCCTTCCCGTTGTCTCGCTGTCTCGCCTTATCCTGTGCTTGTTGGCTCGACCGTCTTTGCACACTTCGTGACAACCACTCCACCGCGGAGCAACTATCAGTGGCAGCCCTGGGTGGGTGGAACCTGGAGGATGTGGTAGAAATGTACGATCACAGGTTACCGAGACCATCTGGGTAGGATGGTTAGGGTATGTTATTAGTTTACGAGGGCCGCTCTGATTTCTTGGTGCTTACATATTCTGGTTATTAGACTGATCATTTATCGCAAATGACTTTTCATCCATCTCCACCACCCGGGTCCAGCGGCGGCCCTATCGTCGACTCGAATGGGGCCGTCGTGGGTACCATTCTTCGCACGATGTCAGAGCATGGCAAGACGGGGGTGTTCCGGCTCAGATTATTTACGAGGTACGTCGTTGACTGACTCGCCGAATGGATGTCTGGTTCATCGTTTGTCTGACAGATGTTTAGCTTACTACCCACTTCCAGGTAGTTCGGACGAGTTGGATTACATCCGATGCAGAGTCGTTTCGGAAGGAACATCGAGATAGGTGCTGAGTGTTGGTTCTTGCTGCGTTCGAACCCAGCGAAGGTTGAAAGACACTGGTGTCATCTTGTGGTTATTATCTGACTGGCGGCTCTCGCCTACTAGTAGCCCCCAGCGTCGAGTATGTTAGACTAGATTAGAATTTTTTAATAGTATCGTTGTTGGATGCAGTGTCAGGCTCAGCTTAGTCATCGAGATTTCAGAGTTGGGCAAGTGCGGTACTTTGTAGCACCTTCATCCTCCTGCTAACTTCTCTCCGTCGTGGTGCTGCTCGTTTTCTGGTTGCTGTATCGACATCTTCTTGCTCGGAAATGCTATATGATCCTTCCACTGCACAGCATCTCAAGCCTTGGCTAGTTCGGACGCTGGGTCCCATGTGCGCTTCCATTCCGTCTTGGTCTCATTTCCTCAACTTTCGTTAACATTCCTCAATACAGATGTGACGCCGAACCAGGCGCACTCGCAGAATATGTCATCGCTCTTCTAAAGCACAATCTACCAGAAAGTGACATGCGCAAGGAACTCAGCGCACAACTCGAAGAATTCCTTGAGAAAGGTGCTCCAACCCCCGACATCTTCTCATCCAGCGCTAACACGCAGCCACCTTCAGAGGCTCCTTCATTTATAGATACATTATTCATCGTCCTAAGAACAAAGTCGTATCTTCCCTATACCAGCTCTCCTCCCCATTTACAAGCCTCATCATCATCCAACCCTCAAGCTGGTGAAACGGGCATCCCAATACCTCTCGATAGCCTTTTATCCAATAATGCCACTTCTCCAGAGCGAGCTCAAAAACGAAGCCATGAAGGTGGCGACCATGACGCACACCGTCCTGCCAAAGGTCCTCGATTAGGTGCCGACAGTCAATTTTCACGCTATGCTAATGGTCGAGATGGTCGGCCGACGGGTCAGTGGGGTGGGAGGTTCGACAGGAATGAGAGGCAGGGAATGCCGAATGGAATGGGCCCGGGGATGGGTAACATGAACGGACAACGGATTCAGACATACCAACCCCCAGATCAGAGGAAAGGTATATGCCGTGACTACCACAGTACGCTGACTTGTTCTCCCGCTCTTCCTGCATTGTCTAATAAGAACACGCAGATAATGGATACTGCGCCCGAGGCGCACTCTGCAAATATAGTCACGGTGACGACGCGTTCGTTCCAACCCAGCTCTTGGCAATGCGTGGTGGAGGTGCTCAAATACCCTTTTTGCCCATGTTCCCCAATGGCGCAATGCCGTTTGGCATGGCTGGACCAGGTGCGGCTTACGATCCGCACGAGGCACGTATGGATATGCGACCCAGCGGGAACATGATGGGTATGAATGGACGAGGACCTCACGGACGGGCACCCGTTCTTTCTCGAGCGCAGCAGGATGACAGTTCGCAGACGACTCGAGCTTCAGGAGAACTTCCTGTAATACAAGATCTGACGCCCCAAGTTCCCGAAGATACGGCTGCACCACCACCCCAGGGCACTAAATTGGTACAGAATGGCAGCCAGGCACCCCTTTCACAACAACCACAGACTGCGAGCATGGACGTCGACATGAGCGTACCAGGTCCCTCAACGCAGCCCATACGTGGTGGATTCGTCGGTGCTCGGGGTGCGCCTAGGGGTGGAGGAAAAGGGACGTTTGCTATGGATGCGCAGGCATTCCGCCCAGAGCGTCGAAACGACAAAACCCTGGTCGTCGAGAAGATACCGGAAGACAAGCTTTCCCTTGATGCTGTGAACACTTGGTTCAAGCGCTTCGGGACCGTAACCAATGTTGCGATTGATGCCCGGACCGCCAAAGCACTTGTCAGCTTTTCAGACCACAGGGAAGCCCATGCTGCATGGAAGTCAGAGGACGCTGTTTTCGGGAATCGATTCGTGAAGGTGTTTTGGCACAGGCCCATGGAAGGGCATGGTCAGAAGGGTACTCGAATGTTGGCAGCTTCTGCTCCTCTTGTTGCGACCATTACTGCACGGAGCACTAATCCGCCTGTCACTATGGCCGCTCCCCCAGCTGAAACACCACCTGCCGCAGCCGCCCGCAAGCCCTCTGCTGCTGCTGGCCTTGCCGCGAAGCAGAAACTCCTGGAACAGCAGATAGATGAGCAGAAATTGCTCATGGCATCTTTATCAACAGCATCTGGAGAAGAAAAGAGAAGCATCATGGCTCGCCTAAGAAAGCTAGGCGAGGAGATGAAACCGTCTCCATCCCCAACTCCAACGCCTGGGCCTGGGCAGGCCCCATCACCTTTACCATCTGCGACACAGCAACCGGCAAACTCCACGTCACATCTCAACGAGCATGAAAAGAAGGAGAGAGAAAGGCTGGACAAAGAGCTCGAACTCCATGCCGCAACTGGCGAGGAGTCGACAGAAGACTTGCATGCCAAGCTTGCGAGACTCAAAGAAGAGGTGCGTATACGTGTTTATCTCATCTCTGGCAAGTACAAACGGAGACCCCATCAAAAGGCTGCAAGTTTAGGAATTCCTGAAAGCGGGGATCATGCACATAATGGAGGACCGTACCGGCCCTACAGAGGGCGTGGCCGTGGAGCGCGTAGTACATTCTTCCGGGGCGCTATGAGAGGCGGTCCACCCCGAGGCAGTATGAAACTTGACAACAGGCCAAAAAAATTACTTGTTAAAGGAGTACGAGGGGACGCCGTTCAAGCCGTACGGGAGTGGTACGAGGTGAGAGCGCTTGCTCAGTTTTTGTGATTGGGTCTTCATGTATACTTTTAGACTACCGGCCAGCTGGATTCCGTGGACTCTGCTGGAGACAATGGGGTACTTGTTAGTTTCCGGACAAGAGCAGCTGCAGAACAGGTTCGTAACCTCACTGATCGTCCGCCTCCTATGATTACTGATGATTTGCTCAGGCCCTTGCCAAAGGTCCTGACATCCCTTCTGTGGGCATGGTGCAAATATCCTGGCACATGGGTCAACAGTCATCTATAAGCTCCCAGATACAAACTGCCCCACCCTCCAAGCCAGATCCAAAAGAGAACATTGTCGTGGAAGCACGCGCCCCATCACCACCTCGTCAAGGTCATCAATCACCGCGTCGTCAAGAAGAAGAAGTCGTTGCAAGTGGTTGGGGTGACGGTGGGGATGAGGACGACATGGGATTCTGATTCCAGTGCAGCGAAGAAAGGCTTCTGAACGTGCTTGGGATGTATCCTTTTTTGTTTTCTTCTGCTCGTTTGTATCCCGAAATGGTCGGAGGGGCCGCCTCCGCGCTTCTTCCGAACCGCTCAGGTCCTCTTCACAATTTACGCGGCCTGCTGATGACAGTATTCGAGTGCCTGCTGTCAATCCCAGTCGTTTGACCCAGCGCGGTCTGCCACCTACGCCTCAGTTGCCCACGATTTCTCTTGAATCAAGCTTTGAGGGCACATTCGTACCGAGATGCGACTCTCCGGAGCAGCTCGACACCGATTTTCCCACAATTTCTATCACATGTCCCAGCGTCGAATCGACTTCCCCGAGACAACCCAGTCGGCGAGGAGCAGGTGATTGTGAGCCCCGACGACAATCCTCGGACGAGGTGGAATTTTACCTCGGTGATGCAAACGATCTTGGTGGATTTCTTGCCCCAGGCCGCCGAACAGGAGGCACCCTGGGGTCTTTTTCTGGATTGTGGAATGCCCTTCGAGATATTGAAAGAAGGTCAGACTGATACACCATGAGGCATTGAGGTAAGATATGTCATACAAAGACGCTTGCAATTGTATCAAGATCTCTCCTATCTTATACTGTATTATGACCTTTCCTCGATGTTGCTACGAATCCCTCAAAGACATTGTGTATACCATGGACTCGCTTAACTTACCATAATACCACGTAGGTCACTGACAATACACTTGAACAAAGCATGTTCACACATGTACCTCAGCAGAATCCGTGATGAGCTGGAGAATCATGACCAGCTGTATGTGTCTTGGGCAAATGCCGAGAAGTGAAGAATGGACCTTCGCGGCTTTCGTGTACACAGCAGCTGCTGCAGCTGCGCCGGCACGGCGGCGCTCATGTCCCTTCATCTTGCTGGAATGCGGGTGTCTAGCTTGCCGAGGCTCCTCCTCAAAAGGCCGAGGGAGAGAGAGGCCCTCGATGAATGACAATTGACGCTCGGGAGTTGGCGCCACGTTAACTTGAGAACTGGGACCCGCCACAGGAGAAGGCCCGGGATCCAATCGTAAACGCTTCTTCTTGCGATCCTTTTGGTTGTCCCATTCGTCATCAGCCTCTGGTGAAGGGCTGCGCTGACGCCTGCGAGTCTTCATCTGCCCTTCTCCGGGGTGAGACTCGTCGGGCTGGAAAATTCGCTTGATCCTAGTGGTTGCATTCGATGGTTCGGGGTATGATAAAACACTCTTTTCTTCTGGTGGAGAATGCTCTTCCGCACTGGGAGGCGCAAAGAGAAGAGAAGATGGTCCACTGTCCTGACGCCTCCGCAGACGTAGGCGCTTCATCCGAGGCGGTTCGGCGCTCCGACTGTCTGCAAGCGCTTCGTCCAGAGCTTTATCGAGACCAATCCCGTAGGGATCGAGGGAATCAAGAGTTGGTTTCCGTTTGCGGGAGAGGAAGGGACGGCGAGAAAAACTTTCGACAGGTCGAGAATAAGGCTTTGCCACCGTAGCGCTATAAATATGTGATGGTGATGGTGCTCGTTCCTTTGATCGGGAAAGGAGGGTTCTTATCTTCCCAAGGCCGTTGATCTTTCCCATCAGTTCACGACCAGAAGGGAAGCGACGCTTTGTTCTGATATTATTCAGGGGTGGGGGAGAGCATGACACAGGCTGCGAAGAGTCCAGCGAGCCCAGGGGATTGCCAGCCTGCAGATCCATTTCTCCTTGATGACAAACAGAAGGAAACTCCTGAGGTGTATGCCTGCTCAGGCCAACAATATCTTTCAAGAATTCTTCGGCTTGCTGAACAAGCGATAAAGCCCGCTCGGGGTCACGAGGACGTGGATGGACGGCTGGCACGGGGGAAGGCGGCCCGTCGATGGACATCTGACTAGGACTCCTGACGGCGCGTTTCCGAAAGGGAAAATCGAGGGACATTTGTCTGAGAGCGAATGAGGGAGAACTCATTTTGACAGACTGCATGGAGTCCTGTCGGCATGCAGGCTGAGCCACGGGGGATGCACTAGGGACGTCCATCGACATGGCAGGGTAAGCGGACGAGAGGTCATTTTGCTGATTGAGCTGTAGACGACTCTGGCAATATGAAGGATGACTCCAAGCAGTGTCATCGATAACCATTGAATCCCCAGACGACTGTGTACCAAGTGACTATTCATTACAATTTGATGTTCATGAGTACATCTTTGAGGCTCGACACACGATATGTCACCCACCCTCTGTTTCGAATATCGAAAATTCTGGTGACCGATCCAAGCGTTGCTGGAGTCACCGGATGACAATGCCCGAGAATTGCTTGCAGAAGAGTCGACTCCGCGTCCGAAGAG
>KN819323.1:699309-722883 GCA_000827475.1 Paxillus involutus ATCC 200175
CTTGCAACTTGTTTCACATTTCGACTTGCCACCAGTTAAATAACCTTTTTATTAGTGGAAAGATAACAATATGACCAGCCCACTATTGTAGGAACTATCTGACGATGTAATGTACAAGAACGAGAAGGAACAAAAGGAGACTCGAGAGATAGATGGAGCAGCAGAGAAAGAGAAGGAGAGACAGAAAGAGACCGAGAAAGAGAAGCCGGAAAAGAGAAACGTAAGCAGAGTGAGATCAAACGAGTGCCTGGGACTGAGGTGAAGGAACGGAGGTAGGGAGGAGGTGCAAGCGTCGCCAGGGTGATGGGTTGGGTAAAGTGATGGTAGTTAGAGAATGGTGATTGGCTGACTGGAGTAGAGGCGGAGCAAGCAACGCGAGGATCGGTCGAGCATGTGTATAGGGGTGGTGGGTGATTGAGTGAGCGAGTGCAAACCGAAGATAGTGAGCGATGGTCGATGTATAAGGAAACGATGCGGTTGTATGTTGGAAATGATGAGAGTGAGATAGCGGGACAGAACGATAGACGCGATGGATGGGGTGAAAATAGTTCTCCTGATACAAAACCCCGGGAGATAAATAGAGTTCGTATGCTGGACAAAACCAAAAGAGAAAGCGGAGGAAGAAAAGTGGGTTTCAGAAGGAGTATCACATTCCTTCCTCTTTGCCCCTCCAGCGGGGTAAGACGGTGTTCTCGACGGGGTAGTCCTCTGTATAAATCTTTTTGTAACTCCTCCTTGTTCCGCGGGACAATAGCAAGCCTCGATCCTTTTTAAATTATGGGTGATTTAGAACTTGGGGTAAAATGATGGTGTCGAAAGAGGCGAACGAACGAGAGCATTTCCTCAAAGACCAAGATTTGACATTACCCTCGACACCTCATCCACAACCTCCTCATCCATCACTCTCGCACTTCTCTGCGCGGAAGACCCAATAACTGCCGATGACCTAGGTCCATACACGCTCGGGAACGAAGGCGCGGTCGGGCTCGTCGGGCTCGAGTTCCCACCAGTGCCTCCCCCTGTTGAGGTCGTGGGGGATTCTGGAGGTGGGAGGCGCGAGGACCCCTCGGTGATCCGCGACAGGGAGTAAGTGAGATCAAGGGATTGCGCGCGGTTTTGAAGAGATCGGGGTTTAGAAATCTGTTCCTTGATCTTTGACGCGAGGAGCGAATCTGAGCCGCGCTTTAAAGCATCCTCGGTATTGCGTGTACGTGATGCGATTCCCGAGCCCTGGCAGTGCGCGGAAGAAGGGGTTAAAAAGGAAGGGAATAACTTGTGATGACGAGCAAGACTCACGATCGGCGGTAACGGGGTCCAATAATCCAGTCCCGATCCAGACGGGCCGTATGCCGACTGCGAATCTTCATGTTCCTCGAGATCGTAGATGTATGCTGGAGCATTAAATAGAGCTTTTACGTCCGGCGATGAGTTCGCGAGCCTCAACCTCCGATCTCCGAGGATCTCCGACCGTGTCAACTCGACTGACTCTGAGATATACGCAATGAGTCGCCAGTTAATAGAACGGGGTGATCACAAATTAAAAATGAAAAGGGATGTAAACGGCGGATCAGGAAAGAAGAGGGGTGAAAATACCAAAAAAGGGAAACAGAAACTCACCGTGCCGCCTAGCAGTTGACAACACTTTACTATCAAAGTGAGGGAACGCCTCCGCAAACGAATCACCCCTCTTATGGGTATGCGCCGTCGGCGACGGGTACACGTGTACATTATGATTAAGCAAGAACTGCTCCAACATTTCCCTCGCCGCGAGCAGGAAATCACTATTCGACCGCTGACACCGGAATTTGAAGCTGTATTCGCCCTGTGGTTGGGTTTGCGATGTCTGAGGGGAGCCTTGGCAGGAGGACGACCCAGGGTGGTCAAGCGAGGTACTGGACCCATTCGTGGTGTGTATGGGGGCAGCAGGCCTGATATTGGGCGTGATGGATACTTGGAATTCTCGCTTAATGCGCTCGACAAAGGCGGCAAAGTCTGGAGAGGCGCAGACCATGGGAAGATCGTGGCTGGGTGGAACTGCCATGTCTGCCTCAAATGGGACGTGTTCCTGTCAAACACGAAACAAAGGCAATATAAGCACTCTGCGCGTCTGCGAGGGAAGAGAGCGGCGCGAAGCTCACCAATAGCATTGCAGCAGCAATTTGCACTTGACTCTCAGGTCCGAAAATGGTTACTACGTCCGAAGCTGTCTCTTTGTCTGGGAACCGCACGCGCGAGTTGGTCTTCGATTCGATGTCGTGGATAAAGATAGCCTTTTCGCCGAGCAACGTGCGGTGGTATCGGCGGGGGATCGACAGGGTCTCGTTGACATAATCCTTGTCCTACCCCGGCGTAGCATGAGCATAACAAGTTGCAACCGAGTCACCAATACACACCTTTGGATTCACAATCTCCATTACCGATTGCTTCAAGTTGTCCAGATTGATTGCATTCTTGGACGGTGTTCTCGCCACCACATTATCCTCGTTATCGTTATATCCTCCCAACGCAGCAAATTCTTCCGCATTCGAAAACTTGACATAAACCCCGTACTTCTTCATGATTCTCTGTATATTCCTTCCTCCAATGCCAATGATACGTTTATGGTAGGCTTCAGGAACGTGGAAGGAAATCTCAGCTGGAAGCTCTTCTTGGAGGAGAGTTAGGCCTGTCAAGATAGAGGCGTCCGAGCCGGAGAGGTCGATAAGGAAGTTATGGTCATTGAACGTCTCGAATTTGATCTTAACCGAGGCAGATTGCATGATTTTATTGATCTTGCCATTTTTCTTTCCCGAGAAGAATTCGCGGTGTTCGTTGGCGAGTTCAATTTGGAAGCGGATTTCGTGATGGAATGCCTGTCATTGTCGTATAAGTTATGTAACACCGTGACTGTATACAAAGAAGACGCACCTTCACGATATCCAAATCCAAGATCATGTTCACCGCCGCCCTGACCTCGTGCTCCAACCCATGCATCTCAAAACACATACTCTTAAACACAACCTCTGCGCCTGTTGTGAGCGAGATCTGCTTCAAAAGCGTTGTCACTTGTGAGCTGTTGAGTGTTGTTGGAGGTAGGAGAACGTTGAATTGGATTGGGAGGAGCCAGAAAGAAGCAATATAATATTGGCAGGCCTATTCGTCCAACATAACATGTCAGTATGATATGGTAATCATGAAAAAGGTGGAGGAAGTACGCACAAGTTGCATGATCCCCCTAATCGTCCTCTGGATGTTTACGCGATGATCCCCATACACAGTGATCAAGCTCGTCGAACTCCCAATGGGCGGGAACTGGACAAAGGTCGCATTGTCGGCCATGATGGACTTGAGGTCCTCTGCGCGATCGAGAACCATCCAATCCAGTTTACGTGGAACGATGACAGTGTCCCGTGATATGACAGTCTTGCTCTGGACACCACAAATAGTTAGGGGAGATGAATCATGGGCGGTTCGCAAGAGGCGCCCATAACGTACCTTATTCGTGGAAAGCTGGAACAACATATCCCTAGCGCGCTGCACCCCAAAGAACTCTCCCGTGATCCAAATGACATTCAGATAGTGCGCCTGCTGATGCTGACTCCCTGGCGCCTGCCCGCTACCATTGGTACCGACTGCAGTCCCAGCTATATCGGGACCAACGAGACCCTGGAGAGGAGAGGGGTAATAGATGTTTGTGCCTGTTTCCTCTTGGATGGACTGGAGGACGTGGCGTTTACGACCTGCAACGATCGCGTGCAGCTTTTGGTCGATCTCGCATGGTTCAGCGTGCAGACCGCTCTGTGAAGGTAACGATGTCAATCTGAACACGACGAAAATGGTAATCGTGTGCAATGAAACGACGACTTACCAGCTCATCCAACATGACCAACAGCCTCACCCTCGCGAGCTCAGTTGCATCTCCTTGTCCCGTGATGACCAATTCGCACACACGCTCCGCCTCCAACCCACTCCACCCAGCGCTACTCGAGATGCCATCGGGGGGCGTCCTGCTCGAAAGGGCAAGAGGGGAGTTGACAACGGCGATGTGGGCGTAGGTAAGGGAAGCGATCTCGTCGAGTTTACGCCTAACCTCAGGTTTCAAGGTAGGCTTCGAGGAAGGGGAATCGAGGATGTCGGAACGTGGCACTTTGATGGCAGTGCGATGCTGAAGCGAATAACGCAACCAATTCAAAAGACGGCGCCAAGGAATTAGAGAATTAGGGAAAGAAGAAGGATTGAGAAAGAACATCAGTAAAAGGGGTATTGAGGCTTATATAAAGTCAAGCACGGACCTGGACAGGACTGTCTTTGAGTAACATTCCCCTAGCTTGCATGACCTGCTGGTACGCGCCGGAGATGTAGAAGTTCCAACTCCTTCCGGCATCTGCGAGAAGGTAAGAGATGTGGACGTTGTGGATTGACATGGCCACGATGGCGAGCTTGTCGACGGTCTCATTGTCAACCTGGTTTGCGGCTTGGGGTTGGGAGGCTGGGAGGGGGAGGGCGGAGGGGAAGTTTTCGGTGTTTTGCTGGTGATGTGTATTTGGGTAAGGGAGACGAAGATCATGTGCGTCTAAGGAGGAAGAGGGGGAGTGGAGGTGCCTTGACCTGCGAGGATGGGTAAAGGATATTGAGTAGATATCCATGGGAGCTGTTGTCGATGGAGAAGTCGTCAGGGTCGTTGGTGGTGAGGGAGAAGGAAGATGGGAGGATGAGGAGAGGAGAGAAAGAGGGTGATAGTGCGGGTAGCAGGCGGAATAGTAGTGAGGGGGTATGTGTGAGACTGGAAATAATTATAGGAGGGTATGGAACCAAATTCCAGACGGTCACGACGGTGGAAAGCAGAGAGATGGGTGGCTGTGGAAGCGTATGGGACAAGTGTACAACAATGAGAGTACTTGGCTGTCTGAAATACGTTGGACGCCGTCTGGAATATGTTGGACGTGTTCTCGATGCTGTGGTCGTCGTGTTATGATGAAGACTGACAGTGACAATGTTCAGTACACCCGGTTATCTTCCCTTTTTCGTTATTTTTTTTTCTCAATTCAATCTTGATCCCGCTGACTTTAAAATATGCCATCTATGACAAAGTCATCTTAGCACAGCCCCTCTCGTAGTAGCGATCCAGGTCGTCGCTGTCCTCCCGCTCTGACAAGTTCGACGAGTCCAAGGCGTAACCGCTACTGGCACCTCCAAGGAATCCCGGCACTGTATGGAACAAATACGTGATGAATTTGAGGGGTGGAGTCATTCCATCGCACACGAGCGAGTCATCGACTCAATTCACATGCGGAACGGACAGGAGAAGGCTTCACAGAGTCAACCCCTTTCGATGAGCTCATGGCACATAATTGTCGTTGCTAACAAGTTTGTGTCTTGCTTATCATAGTATGTACTATGCAGTGTAGACGATAATCACCAGGTGCGGCGTGCCCCATGACGACAAAGCCAAGACAGTAAATAGTCGACGGATCAGTGACTCACTCGTGCGACCGCTATGATTTGTCAGAGGTTAACGCATACCGCTGAACATTTGCTCAGCAGCCAGCGCTGTCTCCTTCCACTCGGACGGGGATGAATTCTCGTCGCCAAATGTCTGAAACACCCTCAGACGCTGACCTAGTGACCTGTCGAGCGATGCAGATTGAGGAATGGCAAGTGCTCGAGGTGCCTTTCCCCGGTTATTTCCAGCGTCACGACATAACTAATGCACTGCACACATTGCAGTCAATTCATCCAACGATATGCATCTCAAACGATACCTCGAATTCTCGGTCTATGATCAAGCTCGAGATACCCATCGAACTAGGCGAAGAGAGGCGAATAGTCATTACCCCCGTCTTGCCCGAGGTTTACTACACGGCTCCGGAACTTCCCCCGAGCGCTCCCGAGTCTTCGTGCCAGCCCTCCCCTGACATTCTTCACACACTCTCGGCATCCGACTCAGCAGTACTATCCACGCTTCCTCCGCTTCACCTACACATATCCCTTCCATCTTCGTACCCCCTACACGCTCTTCCGACGATCCAATCTCTCCAAGCTGCGTCGGGTTGGTTGCCTCAGCGGGTATTGGGAGATATGAAGCGAAGGATGAGCGAGATGTGCAATGCCGCAGAGGGTTCGGGGGTGTTGTATACGTGGGTTGAGTGGATACGGAGCAGTGATTTCTTAGCAGATGTTGGAATGCTCGATGAAGGGCTGCAGTCTATTCGGTATGTCCCTCCAGTCCATGTTTCCCGGATCCTCACTCACACCTTGACAATCCAACCTACTCCGCTTGTAATCATCGGAATTGAGCCAGCATCCCGCATCCGTCCCCACCTCACCTCCTCACGGTCCTCCTTGCACATGCTTCGTCTTCCAGATCAGACACCTTTGCACACACTTCGCATCCCTGTGCGATATGTCTTTACGAACGAAAAGGCGTGCACTGTCTCGCGCTACAATGTGGACATGTTTTCTGCAGGGAGTGCTTGGCCGAGATGTGGGGATTACATGTCAAGGAGGGGGAAGTTACGCGAGTGGGGTGCCCCGAGGTCGACTGTGGGAAAGAAGAGGGGGGTGCAGAGGGGGAAACTAATGGATTGAGAGAGGCGGTAGAAGAAGAAGTCAGGGCCGTACTTTCAGAGAACGAAGTGAACCGATGGAGATGGTTACGGAAAAAACGAGATCTTGAACGAGATCCAACAATGATTCACTGCCCGATGGAATTCTGTCAGGAACCCGTCCCAAAGCCTAAACCCGAGCAATCGAAGAATGGCACCCCAGAAGAGGACGACTCCGGATGGGCACGTCTTCGCACCTGCGGTTCGTGTGGATACCCGTTTTGTGCATTTTGCAGAAGGACTTGGTGTGTCCCTTTGTTCGCTCATTTGCGCTTGCAACTTACCACTTGCAACTCCTTCAGGCACGGCCCACTCACCCCCTGTCCACTCCCTCTCACTTCCAAATTCCTCCTCGATTACCTCTCCGCTCTTCCCGGCTCTCCAAAGCGTCTTGCCATCGAACGACGCTACGGCCGTTCCAATGTTCTAAAACTTCTCAGACGACACGAGGAAGAGCAAGAGAATAGGAAATGGATGAATGCAAGTACGATGCCTTGTCCCGGTTGTGAAGTAAGAGTCGAGAAATCCATGGGCTGTAATCATGTGAGTGCCCTTTCTCCTTGGTTCCGTGATACGTTCCACGGGTGTCCCTACCTTGCCTCACTCGTCACTCTGCTGAGTTACCTCCTTTCTATTCGCCGTACATTGCATGCTAACCAACACAACCCCCACATTACTGACCGCAAAGATGACCTGCGCGAAATGCGGAACTCACTTCTGCTACCGCTGTGGTAGCAGAATACCACCCGCAAATCCATACCAGCATTTTTCAACCCCGCACACACCCTGCTTTTCGAAATTGTTTGACTTTGCGCCGAGTACGGAGGACGGGTGGCAGCCTATCGAGTTGTTCGAGGTTTGAGTTAATTTGATCATAAAATAAGAGGGGTGATCAACAGGTCTAGTTCGCATAGGTAGTGATGGGTATGCAATAAATGCCAGAGTTTCGGTGGTTGACCGAATCATGTTGGGTTGGACATCACAAGATTGGGCGGAGTTGGGTTGATCGCACTGTCCTACAAGCTCGTTGTGGTGCACGATGTGCAACTGCTTTTTACTGATCACGTGTCCATTGTCGCCTTCGAATCTACGATCGAGCATTGGCACCGACGACGAGTTTGAACGTGAATTGCATCGGCCTGCCAGCTGCGAAATCAGAGGGTATATCCCGCCCCGTTTGGAAGAGCACAAAAGCGTTTCTCTGCTTCTCCAACGAACAAAGTCTGCACTCGGAACATACATCCATACCTTGAACATATGCACGCGTGCTTGATTGTCGCATAATTTTTAACGCCCTCAAAGATACTACATACTAGCATATCGGGGATGACAGCGACCGGAGCACACCAAACGAATAGCACGCATTCCGTCCATGCCCTCGTGCGTCTTCTCAAATCACCTACCGATCCTCCCTCCTCCCCGGGACCTTCCAAGATCGACATAGCTCGTTCTGCCTGGTCGGACCCCTCCTTCCGCGCTGCAAACAAGGGCGAGGTTATCGGGGACTGGGTGCTCACTCAGCTCGGGCATGTGGGGAAAGCGAGGAAGGACAAGGATGCAAACTCGGCTTCTCACCCCATAGCGAATCCAGAATATTGGACTTTGCTCAGGGACGTTCTTACTACCTCACCTTCAGCAGCTGCACGTCCAATTAAGGCATGGCTCCTCCCCCTGCTCAGTCGTACCCCACTCAACAATATCGTCACCGAGCTGTTTGTTCTGCACTCGTCACAAGTGCATGCCCCAGCTCGAGCTGCACTCGCAGTCCTTTGGCCCCTGGCTGAGAAGAAGATGGGTGTCGACGCGTTGGCAGAGTGTTTAGGTGTTACCTTGGGTGTTTGTGCTGAGTGGGAGCATGCGGATGACGATTTGGCGTGGATTTGTTCAGCTGTCCTTGGCTCGTATAAAAACGCGCTGGCGAATGCGGGAAACAAGAAAAAAGTGAGTATCATCTTTTCTGGTATCCGGGGCCTCTCCCTAGAAACTCGCAATCCATGTAAATACAATGCTAACGTCTCCACGTCACATAGATCTACACCTCCTTCCTTACCACCCACCTCCCTACTTGGCTCCGCGCCGTCTCTTCCCCTGAATCATCACATACTCTACCACACATATCTTACGCACTCCCCAAGGGCCTCCAAGACACCCTCTACACCGCAGGCACCGACACTCTCTTCTCCCTCGACGCCCTCAAACAACCTCTCGACACCCTCTTCGACGCTCTCTCTTCATCCCCATCTTCGCCTCTCCCTGTTCTTTCGAAGCTCTTCGCCTCCCTCCTTAGCGCGATGCACAAGTGCAGGTCTGCGCTTTTCCCCGCCGCGGCTAGCGCACTGAGTGGGAGAGAAGAAGTGAGGAAAAGGGGGATGGAAGTAATAGGCAGGTGTTGGGCCTTGGTTTGGGGGAGCGTGGGCGTGAAGAAGGAAAGAGAAGTGGAGGTGTGGAAGTTCGTCGTTGGCCTTCTCGAGATTGTCGAAAGAGAGCGGCTGTTCGTAGCTAACTCCTTTCTTGGCGCGGGTGTGGGTGAAGATGGGGAAGGAGAACGGGCCTTGGTTGGCGCGAGGGAAAGGGTGATTGGGATTTTGGAGACTGTGGGTGCCTCTGTTGGAGGTACGTCGTTTATACTGGGTTTGTTATTTACTAACCTTCGTTCTGGTCCGGTTCCTACGTTGACACGAACAGATGATCGAGCGGAAGTTGTAGCTCTTTCCATACAGGTCCTGGATGTGCTTGTCCGGATCGAATACGACCTTGTAGGAGGCGTGTTAGGGAGGGTATTAGCAGCCTTGGTCAATGTAAGTGCCCTTCGATCCGCCCCTCTCACCGATCTCTAACATTGATCCTCGCCTTCACCCGCAGATCCCACCAACACTATCCCACCTCACAAAAGACTCAACTTCAGCACTTCTCACCCACCTCCTCGAATACCATACTAAAACACGCACTGTACATACGTACGCGCTGGCACTTCTCGATGCTGCTTTGTGTTCACACTCGTACACCGCTTTTACACCATCCTTACCATCGCTGACGAACTCCTTCACCATTGTGTCTCACCTCCCCTCTCTTGCGCGCGCCCTCCGCGCGTTCCTGACGCCAACTCAGAGCACGACACTTGGCCCTGCTGTACTCAAGGGGGTCGAGGATGCTTGGGCGGTCTACATTCTCCTGCGCGACAAGGATGGAAGCACGGATGAGAGGGAAGTTAAAAGACGGAAGTTGGCTGGAAACGATGGTTCCATGGACGTGGAGGCGGGTGGAGGCGTGGTCACGGGTGGAGAGGAAACAGAAATGGCGCTGGCCCAAGCTTTCTCGCATACGGGACGCATGGCAGGTACGATTCTCTCGAATTTGCCCGCGACTGCGTACGTGAAGGACGGTGAATTGGGTTTGGGGTCTCTTTGGAGCGACGCGGGGAAGTTGGGGTGGAGTATTGTTTGGCGGTGTCTGCGTGAAGAGAGTGCGACAGGGGCGGAACAAGACAAGGCAAAGGAGAAAGATGGCAAGAAGAAAAAACGAAAGCGAGCTGACGAAGCCCCGTCTTCTTCCACCCTCGCTTCGACTCGTAACCACACCGATGATACTGTAGCTTCCGCCGCCCTCCGGTTCCTCTATGATGTCCGTGCTCGGGTGTCTTCTCCGCTTGGGGACTGTGATCAACTCGGAGAGGCGGACCTGGAGACGTTGATGAGGGTTGCGAGAGATGAGGGAACGAAGCCTGAGCTCGTGCTTGAAATTGTAAGCTGGTTTCTCCTCCTAGGGTCTGGCATTGCTGGACGTCGTACCGATCCGTTTACTAAATCTCGGCTGTTTTTTGGGACACAATCAGATCCGGACCCTCCTTTGGCATATCTGGCATACACATACCCATGAACCCGGGAGATTGACCCAGGTTCAATCGATCCTCACCACGACAATCACTGTCCTTACCACCCAGTTCTCCCCCGACTCACATTGGTCCGGCGTCTCAGCCTTGCTCACGCGCGATAATCTGGGTCTCGCTGTGCTTTATCTGCTCATGGATCGGTGGATTGATGTCGTCGAGTGTGTTTGCTTTTCTTTTAAAAGATTGGTAATGATTTGCTGACAGCATCACAACTATGCAGCGCACTGGCTTCGACAGAAAATCTGGAGAAATTGGTTTCGGTGTTACTATCCATCCCTCTCGGTGTGGTCAAGGACAACCACGATGAAATTCACATCCAACAAGACCGCACTATCATTACACCACGCAGTATCCTTCTCGATGCCCTCCGGAATGCACAGTTCTGGGAGCTGCATAACATCCGAGGTCCGTCATCTCTTCATTTCTCTGGACTTCGCCTTACCCGCTTAACAGCCGTATTTCTGTCATCCATATTGACACTAACCGCTCCCCTCTCCTCTTACAATCTTCCCACTGCTGCCTCCGCCTCGCTATCGTATGTGGCAATGCCATCCCCAACCGATTTTGCTCGCGCGAGTGACGTATACAAACTCCTGCTTCGCGTTCCTCCGGAGTACTTCACCCGCCCCGTGCGTGCTGAGTTGGTGAAGAGAGCCGTGGGCGGGAATGTTGGGATATGCGCTATGTTGAAAGATGTAAAAGAGAAGCAGAGTCAGGGAAAGAGCAAGAAGAGTGATAAAAGCAGATCGAAAACACGGAGGAAATCCCACGTTGAAGATGCGGATGATATGGTCCATGACGCCGATGTCTTAGCAGAGGAGCAGGAGTGTTGGACACGCCGTCTGGCGTTCCTCCGGATCTTCTTGCAGCGCATGGGACAGTCCATGAACACCTCTGGCTCTGCTGTGAGTTCACCCATTCGTTTTCTCCTCCCGCCGCCTCACGCGAAGACCTCTCAGGCGTTCATCGGGCATCTACTCAGCCCACCTTCCGGTCTATCGTCTCCCTCGGAGATAGTGAAGAGCGTCACACTCGATTTAATCGAACTACACTTCATGTGCGTCCCGAATTCCTTCCTCTCTGTTCGTATACTAACAATGCCCTCCGTGCCCAGCGCTCTCCTCCGCTCACAAGACCCCGAAGCAGCCTCATCGGCTTCAAGTGCAATAGCCACCATCATAGCCACAAGGCCATTCTCTCAGCCCGACTCTCAGGAAACGTGGACGCATGCCCTTGTCCAGTCGAGCGTTCTGAGGCTTATTGAGTGTTTGAGAGAGGACTTCATTCTCGCTAGGTATGATCCATCAATGAGTTTGATGTGTTCGTTAGGTAATGAACGTGTTTGTTGCAGTCTCCCGGATGAGGTGGTGCGAGGGTTAGGGATGCTTCACGAGGCTCTGGTATCTGCGCTTTTACCACACGTGAATAGCTTTTTGGAAAGGGATCCCACAGCGGAGGAGTTCCCCTCGAGTCGACAGATCAACGCATGGTCTCATGTCTTGTCGTTTACCCAGTGGTTGGGTATCAAAGGCAAGCATCTCATAAATATATCCATATTAACTCAGGCTAAGGCTGTTGCAGCTGAACCTGCTGTGGCTCGCTTCGGGTTGAAACTAGCGTCGACAATACTACGTGGCGGGGCCTCTGATAGATTAGGCGTTGAGGTTTGCTCCAGTGTCTTCGCGCTTCTGTTCGAGGAGCTTCGGTGCACACTGGACCTTTCACATTCCACTCATCTCGACCTTGTAGTTGCTTTCTATTCAGTGAATGGCGGCGACCGGGGTTCGGAGAGTACGTTCTCACCTGTATAATGCATCTTGCGCTTTGTTTCTCACTCTAATTAACAGTGGAACGTGCCCTAGGCACACACGTCGCACAAGCCTCAAAGTTGTCCGTTGATGACTTTTCTCACTTGCTTGACATAGTGGCAGAAGGTATTGGAGGATCTGGACTGCAAGCATGTCAGCGCGAACGACTGATACATCTCTCTATGACGCTGTTACATGACGCCCCGCGAGGTTTGTCTGAATTCGTGAATAAGGTCTGCATCTTGTTGACCCGTTCTAGGTACATTGAAGGTCATCCAGAGCTTTGCGACGCGGTGCTTCAACCTCTTCAGTGGACAAGCGGAGATGTACGGAGGTTCATCACAACTTAAAGCGCACTATCTGGAGTTCATCGCTAAGCATTGTTCGGATCGAGTTGGTGTTCCTCCCGAATGTCGCAAGGGTAAAGCGCTGACGTTCTACCACAGCCAACTGCCATTCGCTCCGTAGACCTCGGGAGTATATGGTCTCTCCTCAACAAAATGCTCTCTGGTTCCCCCGAACACGACAAAGCAACCTCTTTCCCAATTTTTTATCACATTGTCACCATTATTGGTGCACTCCTACGCCTCCGGCGTGACCTCGTTGTACACACCCTTCCTCACCTTAGTCTCGTTCTTCGCCAGCTGATGATGATAACTCGGAGCATACGCCCCCAGCTGGGCGCAAAGCAGAGCAAAATCGTCACAGACACATTTCCTTCATGGATCTCCTCCTCCCAACCCCTAGCCGCCGACGAAGGCCGCGCCCTCGCTCGTCTCCTGACCACGCTCACCACCAAGACCGTTCCCAGAGCATACACCCACCCGCCCACCGAATCCCAAAAACCCGAGTCCCTCGCAAAGCCTTTCGCAAAGCACGCAGGCTACGTGCTCATAGCGTACATCGACGCGCTCAACGATCCGCTGTGTGTCATGACCACAGAGATGAGGCGTGAGCTGGAGACTGGGTTATTCGCGCTTTGTGAGATGGTGGGAGAACATAGTCGGGATGCGGTTATGATGTCTGCGCTTGATTCGGGTGGAAAGACGATCATGAAGGCGCTTTGGAAAGAGTATGAAAAACAGCGGTATGTTGGGAAGGGTTAGGGGAATGACGTTTTTCGAGCGAGGTGGGTGGGTGTGGACCACCGCTCCCCGTATTGGCATTGTTGCTCGCGCTTGTCTCACGTCTGCCAGTGCAGGATCTATCCAGAGTTACATTTTGGTCGTAATAAAAAATGTCTTCATCGTCTTCCGACTACTGGTAGACCGACGCACAGTGATCTCATCATGGCTCGACTACAGCAGCCAGGGCAACTCGATCGCATCTTACCAAGGAGCCCCTGACGGGCTTATATTCGGTACTGGTTGAAAGAAAGGGAAGTTCCTAAGCTACACTTCAAGTTGGATGGTTCAGGTCATGATCAGCTAGCACTGATATCACCGAACAAAGAAAAGTGTACCAAGGTCCGTCTAGTGGACTGGAGCTCCGTAGGCATTGTGCACCGGTCTACGTGGGCTTCGTAGCCTTGACATACACATCTCTAAAGAGCCCCTTCTTCTTGGGTGGTGTCTGTTCAGGTGTCCAGCCTGCCTTTGCCTTCTCTTCCTTCGCCGCTCTCATGAGCACCAGGAAATCGTCAACTGCCTGTGGGGAAGTCTGAATGTGCATCACAAGTCGAGACCCGTTGAGCTTAATGGGATTTGGTAGCTTGGCAGCACGTTCAACGATCTCCCAGTACTCTACGCCGATGGGCGAAGGGTCATAGAAGAGCTGTGGGTTCTGTCAGTACGTGGGGCCTATGTAATGAGAACCACTGACGATGCATGTTTCGGCGGGACTCGGGATCCCCACTCCGATCTCTTCAAGACCCTGTTGCATGCGCTTCGCAAGAGCATGAACGCGAGGGAGAAGGGGGAAGTTATGAGTCAGAGCGTAGGCTGCGCAGCCGACCAGGTATCCCGTCTGGCGCATTCCTCCACCAAAGAGCTTTCTGAACCACCGTGCTTTGGTGATGAAGGCTGCGGACCCAACAAGACACGTTCCAATGGGCGCACCTGAAAGAAAAGTGATCAGGGAAAGTACTGCAGAGGTTCGGGAGGGTCAGCTTTACCCAGCCCCTTGGACAGGCACAGGCTAACGGACTCGAAGGGGTCGCAGAGCTCTTTCATAGATAGCCCTGTCTCGGCTGCAACGTGCCAGATCCGCGCTCCGTCGAGGTGCATGATAATGCCTCGGGTATGGGCGTTCTTGGAGATCTCCAAGACATCATCCTGAGGCATGATGGTCCCGTTAAGGGTGTTCTCAAGTGCGATAATCCGCGTTGGCGCACTATCGACAGGGCAGTTGAAGACGAGGATCAACTATAGTAGGCGCGAAAACAACTTACACATGAACATCGGTACCAGAGACAATCTGGGGCTCGATGTCTTCCCAGGTAAGATGGTGTTCTGAAGATATATGACTACCTATTCGACGAAGTGATCCTGCATAAAACTCACCATTCGCAGGAAGGATAGGGATGCTATTGGCCCCTGAGTAGAAGGCCGTGCCACCAGCCTCAAAACTACGCACCACGAGTCCTTGGGTGCAGCTCACTGAATATTCCAGTGACTTACCGATAGATATGAGCACGGGCGTCGGTGATAACAGAATAAGGTGGCTGCTGCAAGTGAGTCCGAAGTGCTACTTGGTTGGACATCGTCCCAGTAGGCAGGAAAAGGCCGGCCTCTTTCCCGGTTATCTTGGCGATATGTGCTTCGAGGGCAGCAGTGGAGGGCTCAGAGTAGACGTCGTCGCCGAGAGAGGTACAGAGTGCGTACTCATTCATCCCCTTCGTCGGGACTTCCACAAATAGTTCAGGTCATGGTCATTGGGCAATGCTACATTCGGAGTCACCTGTAATCGTGTCGGCTACGAGGGGACAGATTCTCTCTTAACATTCAATTGGATCCAATACAGTGGGCACTCACAGATGAACGCCCTCGAGATCTCCTCCATCATGAGAGCATTATCTGCCTGCTGAGACTTGTTGAGGACATCACACCTGACCTCCTCGAACAGCTGAACGAGTCTAACGTCTGTGACGGATGGCATGGTGATCATATCTATAGTGTGTCAATGTCGTAGCTTTCGGTCGACATCCAAGGTATTTATGTGCCCAGTGAGACTGGCGATAACTTGTGGGCACATGATGTGATCAGGGCACCTGCGGAACTCCGGAACGTGACCTCCGTATCTCCCGCTTACTACCACCTTGCTATCAGGCAACTGTCAGGTGATGTTAGTGACACTAATCACACACGCGGAAGAGAACGTTCTCCTCACTGTCTATACAGTCTGCCTGAGAAAGACCAGGTAGCAAGTACCCGATATTACCCACGTACAAACCAGCCCATCCGACTTCGCAGGCAATCGCCAATCATGAAGAACAACAAATATTGCTTGCTATTGCAATCTAAAATCTGATCAGATCCAGTATCTAGCAACCATAGTTATGTCCTTAAGTTACCACTTGACGAATAGTTCAACACGAACCGCGCTATTTGGAGCAAATAACTCTATGCTTTTTGTGCTTTTGCGTAGACATTTCTCGTCACACCACTTGCCAACGTCTGGCCAGTATATGGCACGAAACCTCCCTTCATCTTCTCGTCCTTCAACGTGTTGATGAGTTCCAATAGGTCGTCGACGGCCTCGTCGGACGTCTGAATATGAACGACAAGCCGTGAACCGGACAGGGTGATTGGATTCGGAAGCGCAGCAGCGCGTTCCACGATCTCCCAATGCTCAACTCCGATCGTAGAGGGGTCATAAAAGACCTTAACAGCGCTTGTAAACTAGCGTTGCACGACAGTCGAAGAAATATTTATTTACCATGCACGTTTCCGCAGGAGACAGTATGCCGACACCGCGTTCGTCCAAGCCTTGCTGCAGGCGCTTCGCAAGTTCGTGCACCCGTGGTAGTTGCCGGAAATTATGCGTGAGTGCGTAAGCCACCGAGCACGCGAGAATCCCAGTCTGTCGCATCCCGCCACCGAAGGCCTTGCGGAACCAACGAGCTTTGTCGATGAAGGCCTTTGGCCCGACAAGGCAGGTCCCGACAGGAGAGCCGAGACCCTTGCTGAAGCAGAGACTGACAGAGTCGAAAGGGGCACAGAGCTCCGACATCGGCGTCTTCGTCTCGGCAGCCACGTGCCAAAGACGCGCTCCGTCGAGGTGCATCAACACATTGTTCTCATGAGCGAAGCTGGATATCTCGACAATGTCACTTTGGGGGAGAATTGTGCCGTTCAGGGTGTTCTCGAGACAAATGAGACGCGTTGGTGCACTAAATGGTGTCGAAATCAAAGAGCTGCAAAAAGGAAGAGGTTAGTGCCTACGTGTGGATGTCAGAGCCGAACACTGTGTTGGCCTTTATATCCTTCAAAGTCAAGTGGTGACCTTGAGATAAGGTAAGCACGTGGTGAGAACCTATGTTGCACAGAAACAAACCGTTTGATGGTGTAATGGGGATGATATGTGCGCCTGAGTGCAAGGCAGCCCCACCGGCTTCGTACCTACGATGTGAGGTCAGCGCCATGCCCAAACACAAGGCTCCATGACATACATATTAATATGCGCTCGCACATCACTGATGACCGAGAATGGTGGTTGACGTAGATGTGTTCGTATAGCTAATTGGTTTCCCATCGTCCCACTTGTCACGAAGAGGGCGGCCTCCTTTCCGGCAAGTTTCGCGATGTGATTCTCTAAGGCGGTGGTCGAAGGTTCCTCAAAGACAGCGTCTCCGAGCGATGCTCGTACAGCGTACTCATACATTTCCTTCGTGGGTACTTGGGGGATACCTCAGTTTTAAGGACACTAGGTATGATGAACCCACTGTACCTGTGATTGTATCGCCTTGCCACACATCGCTATCAGTGAAAGCTCAGATAAATGATGAGGTAGATATTACTGATGAAGCTCCTTGACACCTGTTTAAGCTGTGCTTCATTGTCAGCCTCCTGAGTAGGAGTGAGAACGTCCACTTTGACTTGGTTGATGATGGTCTCAAACATGGGATCCATTGTGGTTCAAGAAGAATGAGCAGTGTATGATATCCGCTTAGTTCGTGGCGTCAGTAAAAATAGTGCTTAGATGATAAATTCTGGGTGACCCGATGACCTTACACTCCCAGGAGTTCAAAGAGACGAATGATAATCCGTGCTGTCACATCAACAGTCCCTAGAACTCCAAGCGACCGTCCTGCGATGCTTGGTCCAGTCGAAGTTCGACGTAAGCTTGGAGGAGGCTCCCATGAAGCTTTGAAGTCCATGTGGGCGTGTGTCAAGTTCAAAAGTCTGTGTGAGTGCCAAGTGTCTGCGAACGAAAATCTTATAATCTTATCTGTATTATGTAATGATCTGATTTGGATACGATTGCAGCCTGGAGGACTTGGAATCGTGATACCACTACGCCAGCTGTCTGCAGCTCTCCGCTCACTTCCTGCTTACCTTCTCTTTCTATCGGCACATAATGGGCAACGTGAGTAAATCCTAGCCAACACACTACGGTCACGCTGATCAACCAATACCAGGGCGCTAAAGCTGCTCAGAAGCGTGAACGGAATGCTGCCAAACAGGGAGACAAAGGTCCCACTAGCCGCACAAAGGTCAACGAAGCGGCCAAGAACATCGTTTGCCAGACTTGTAGACAGACCTTTGTGCGCTCCATCACAAAATTCTGTGCCTTTCAGTTCTGATAGTTCTTTCTCCAGCTCTTGACTACTCGCGCTCCTGCGTAAGTTTTATCTCTACTCCGTATCCTTACGGGTTTTCCATCTGTGAAGGACAAGTGCTTTATGGCTGATATAATTTACATTGCGTTCATTGCAGATTAGAGGAACATGCGCAGAACAAGCACTCCAAGACGCTAGCTGAGTGCTTCCCCGGCTTTGACAAGTAAAGCTGATGAGCAACCCCGTCCGTGTATGTATGCATAGTCTAATGTGAAACTGGATTCATGGGCATGCTCCTTTGTATGGGTCTAGCGAGCCTTTCTTTTCCATGGTGAGCTGCGAGCGCGCGGGATATTGAGGGTCACTAGGACGCACCAGAACAAGGACTACGAAGATGAGTTATCATAGCGAGAAGCTGGTGGCACCTGTTGCTTGGGCATTGGCTCCTGCGCTCTGCATTTTCTCGCCAACCTTCTTGTTGACCTCGAAAAACTTTGCAACGCATCTGTCTATGCAAACGCTCTCTCCCTTGTTGAGGTCACCCTCTGCATACCGTGGACTTATGCACTTGCTGTGACATGACCTGAGCCAGCGATGAGCGCGAACTATACTGCCAAACGACGTAACTCACGAGACAATGCGGTTGAAAACGTCTGAGACCATATCAATTCTCAGGAAGAGTCAGTGAGATGCAAAACAGAAAGTCGAAGTACTCACTCATTGATGGCCATCTCGATACGCTCATGGTTGACCCCTCCAGAGGATGTTGGTGAACCGCGACCGAAGAGCGACATTTTGAGGATACAGAGTGACTCAGTGAAGTATGTAGGACAAGGCTTTTATGCGATGAAGTCCACTCGAACAAACTTCCGAGGCCACTACGCGTCCACGTGATCATGGCGTCCCGAAGCGGTAAGCAGCAAAAAAGTCTTGAATCTTATGGGTCCAACTTCTTGTGAAGCACACACATATCGACTACAGCCTGCTCGCTGTAGCGCACGATGACAGAAAACTCACTCCCGATCGCGCTTCACCGATGCAGGTTTGTCAACTACTCGCCCTCACCGATCACTACCCTCGCGTTTCCCCCCTTACCGCTTCCATCGCTGAGGAAGAGGAAAACTGGAAAGGAGCGCGAACGCGATCGAGGAGGGGGGTTCGGGACATTAGTCGTAGGACATGCGAATGGAAATATAGACTTGCTTGAGTGGACCGGGGAAGACGGCGAACCACAGGCACCACAGGCATGGCACATACGCAAGGTGCGTTTACTCTATCACCCTGAGGTGTGGGATACTCAGAGGTGTGAACTACAGACTCTTCCAGGGCCTCACCCCTCAAAAGTAGACTCAGTGGCACTGACCATACGATATCCGGATATATTCCCGTCCGACAGTCTTCCCTCTTGCTCAGATCTTCGCTTATTCAGCTCTGGTGGTGGAAGCGAACTCCTGGAATGGGACATTGCAAGAAGCTCGGTCCGGGTGCGTTGTTTCCGGTATTCGATGTTGACTTTCCTAAGATTTGTGGCTGCAGAGGACAATCAGCTCCCAAGGAGGCTCGATATGGTGTATGGCAGCGAACCCCGCGTCGACAGTGCTGGCATTAGGGTGCGAAGACGGTTCCGTACGACTTCTTTCTCTTGTAGCCGACACACTTCAGCACCATCGCCGCTTCGATCGCGTCAAAAGTCGTATCCTCAGCATCGCATGGGGACCTCCAATACCTCGACAGCCAAAACCGAAAACCAACGGTTCAACAGGGAACAAAATAAATCAAGAGGAGGATAGCGAGAATGATAGTGAGGATGAAGAGGATGAGTGGATCGATTCGTGGCTTGTGACTGGGGGCTCAGACAGCAGTATGCGGAAGTGGGATGTCAGCACTGGCCGGCCTACTGATCGTATGGGAACGGACAAAATGAAAGGAGAGAGGACTCTCGTCTGGGCGGTTGGAGTGCTGGCGTGAGTGTAATTTCGTATGCCCTGTCAGGAACGCGCATGAACTGAACATCCTACACAGAGACGGAACCATCATCTCCGGAGACTCGCTAGGTACAGTTAAGTTCTGGGACTCAATAACATGCACCCAAACACACACCTTCACTGCACACGGCGCCGACGTGCTCTGTTTAACAATCGGACCAGACGGAACAACAGTCTTCACCTCGGGCGTAGACCAAAAAATAGTACAGTTTAACTATGTCACGTCAGGTACGTCGACGTCGACGTTGAGCGCCTCCGTTGGACGATGGGTCCAGTCAGCGTCTCGGCGAATGCACTCGCACGACGTACGCGCTCTGGTGATGTGGCCACCCCACACTCCGCTCCCGCCGGCACACAGACGAAAACCCTCTCCTGGAGCACCTACCATCGCGCCCATTCTCGTCTCGGGAGGCCTAGACATGTCCGTGGTCTTGACTCCCGCTCTCCCTGCAAGTGTGACAACATCCACAGCGGCGGCTCGTGTTGTGAACCCACTAGCAACGAGCGTTGCGACGACTTTCGAAGACTCGTATTATCGGCGGATTCCGTATTCCTCTGTCCTTTCCATAGCCAGGAGAGCAAGGCTTGTCTCGTGCATGCACGAGACTGGCTTGAACGTCTGGCGCGTGCTTGAGATCCCGAGTACAGCGATGGTGATCGACGGCATGGACAGTTCTACGGACCCCGAGTCGAGGGACGGTTGGGAAAGTGTGCTTGAGATGGAGTTGAGCGTGCACACGAATCTCATAGCGAGCGCCCTTTCGGACGATGGACGATGGCTTGTCGCCTCGGACTTGTACGAGGCAAAGCTTTTCGAACTGAGCAAAACGGTGAGTTTGTGTTCATGTCCTTCGATGTTGGAAGTATGCTCAATTCGGTATTCGCTCCATCAGCAATCAGGGGACTTGAAACCAAGAAGGGTCCGTTCGCTTACTTCCGTGCTAGAGGCCCACATACCTATTTCAGGCTCGAGACCCCGTTCGACAGGGGGGAGCTGCTTCGCATTCACCCCTGACTCGAGCAAGATGGTCATAGCCACTGCGACAACCTCATTTATCCTCGTACTTGACCTAACCACCGAAGAGCCCACCGTCTTAAGACGGTTCGACCAGCACCGAAAACCAAGTTCATTCAGCGGCAGGCGGATAGTTCGCGGGTCGAACAGGAATCAATCGCAATCTACAGATGACGATGGTGACGAGATAACACCCGAATCTAATGGACCACCACCTGTCGTGCGCATGGCTGTAAGTCCAGACGGACAATGGCTTGCGACCTTAGATGATCTACGCCGGATGTTTGTGTTCAACCTTGACTCGATCCAAGTAGGCTGCATCCCATTTCAGTGAAACCGCCGTGCTAACATGTTGCGCACAGTATCACACAGCGCTACCCTCCCTACCCCACCCACCCAACGTCATGATATTCACTCCAGAGAGACCGCAGATGCTCATGATCGTTCTCCCAAACAACACGATCCACGTCTACGATGTCGAACGCAGTGAAGTGCCCTCGTGGGCGCATGACCTTAACTCGCGCATCCCAAAACAACTGTTCAGCACTCCAGACCCAGTGATCGGTGTTTCTTTTGAGCCGGTGACACTCCCACCTCGCCTCGTCAATGGGGACGTTGAGATGACAGACCTCTCACAAAATCCCTCTTCCCAACTCTCCACTCCATCCTCCCAAAAAGAAGCCATCTTCTGGGGCTCATCCTGGCTCTGCAAACTCAAACTTGATTGGTTAGGCAACTACACCACACCGCGAAAACGTCGCAAGTCCGAGGCAAAGCGACAACAGGGCCCCGCGCCACGTCCCGACCTCCAAAATAGCGCATATGATGCGCGGAATTTACGCATGGTCACGCATTATCGGCCGATACTTGCGTTGGACTTCTTGGGCCCTGGTGAGATGGTGCTAGTGGAAAGGCCGCTGGTGGATGTGCTTTCGAAGCTTCCGCCTGCATTCTTCAAGCCAAAATACGGGCAGACATGATTGGGAATACAGGGAATACAGCATGTATCTACCCATCGATAGGAAATACTTGTCAACTTGGAAGAAAATATCATTTGGCTTCGGGCACAGTAAATAAACGTGAGTGCCAGAAGACAACGACCCCAAGTTTTTAAAGAGAGAAAAGGTGAAGAAGAGAAAATTAGGAGACATTATCGGTAACTTTAGCAAGGTGAACTATGGTTTAAATCTCGACAACAAAGCCAAAAGGTCAGGGTAAATGAGTCTATGGATATCTAGTGCATTGCAGCATCTCTATCCTGCCTTTCATCTTCCCTGAGAGATGCCTTAAATACTGACTTCCTGAAATAGAGGATAGGAGGACCTACTTGGCGTTCAAATTGGACAGGTACAGTGTCCAGAAAACACCACAGGCAGATTGGAAAGGTATTCTATACGGTAGTGGCATATATCGGAAGTTTATCAGCTGAAGACACGACGTGAGATCTAGAATGATAAAAACGTCGAACGATGCTTACTTGTGCTATGGGCCAAACTTTCCAGTTGGTCAGTAACGCCGTGGCGTACATGTCCGCATATTTTTCTTGTATTTGATTGGTACTTCGGCCCTCCATGATACCTATAGAGCCAACGAATATTGCAAGCTGTATATGTGAAAACCACAGTCAGAAGGAGTCGTCATCAGAGTATCTTGAGAGCATACACCAAGCGGCGCCCTGTGTAAGAGGTGAGGTCTGGGTGGTCTCCAGTAATTGAGGCATCGCAGCAAACTCACATTACAAACTGATCAGCAGCAACCCTCTTTGATAGTGCTTTCAAGCTGACTCTGTGAGTCCGCCGTCTGCGCAGCGGAAACCTGCGTTCAAGGAGAAGGTTCCACCTGCCAAGTAAGGGGCCTCGGAAGAAGCGGGTTCAAGGTTTACTTCTCATAACTGAAGCGAACTACACACTTATACCACACCCAAAGCAGAAGAAGCGGAGAGTGCGCAAAGCATCCCAACCTGGTCGACGCTCATGGTCTTTGGCGAGCTGTAGCAGTGAATGGAAGTAGTCAGGTACGGATAAGAGATAGGACTGGGTTTTCACTGCTCACTGCGTTCTGGGAAAGCTGCGCGACGATGTCACCGAAGGCATTGAATGTCCCACCGGTGACGGCGAGTGTGCGATTGGGGTGAGTATCGAAGAAATATTGATAGGCTCGGGCGATAGTGAGACTAGCTGCCATAGGGGGTACTCAGTGGGATACGACTGGTATTTACAAGGTAGGGAGAAGTGGAGCAGATGAGGAAGTCCTTGTGTTCATGACATTGACAACAAGATGAATTTGAAACTGCAAGTTCAAGCCTTTCGTGACTTGGCAAGTACTATAAATTACAGATTATCGAAATTGAGAAATGTCGTAATTATTGATTACATGAATGGGTCAGTGGCTACTTAACTTATGATGTAACTCCCTCAGATAGAAAATCAACTCACGTGACCGAAACGCGTTCTAGTCAGCCTCTCAAGTGGGCAACAACCAAAGCTTGTCAGCCTCTACCCTCACAAGTCACATAAATACCCCCTGCTTCTGCCGAAAAACGTTCACAGTTCTCTTGACCACCTTCCATTACCA
>KN819323.1:740236-764070 GCA_000827475.1 Paxillus involutus ATCC 200175
TTCCTAGCGCAATGCAGGGCTCACGGCAAAGTTGCGTTGCGGTGAATTCAACCCGCCGCGTGTCAATTACTAGTTCCATCTAGCAGGTGGCCCCTGCCAAGCAGTCGAACAGGATGAATCACAGTAAAAGTTGGAGGTCGTTCGACTTGAGGGCGGTAGCACACGGAGACCAGTGCACTGGAGATATGTGATATGCCTGCCTCATAACGACGATCCTGGAGGGCAGCCTTAACTGATCCAAAGACTCATCAGAACGAGAAGACCTCAACCAGTTTCAATTATTCGTATTCATGGTGCATATCTTGGTTCTCGAGTTTGCTGACTGTGCGCGGGGTGATCTGCACGAATTTTGCCCCGACTTCATGGCAGTCGATATTGGATAAATAACTGTATTATTGGACGACCTAGAGATGCACCGGTGAACTCTCAACTTGAATCGTAGTGTCGAAACCAAGGTATACTGGCCACGTATGAGAACTTGGTATCTTCGTTGTGAAGAGGGCAGGTATTTACCAATCTGATCCTTCGAAACGAAGCCAACACCACCGGTCTACCCCTTTGGAGGGTTATCGAAGACACGGTAAAGAATGAAGCACCAAGGGTGCATCTCTGCGAGATTATCGAGTTCCTTCTTGAGAGGGAAGTCCTCAAGGTCTGTTCAAGGTTGACATTCCCATAGATAAGGCTCGGCGTCGTCTTGTTGGCAACGTTGGTTTCAGCGTCTCTGATGATTTGAAGCATTGGGGTTATACCAGTACCACCAGTGGTCATGCCAGTGATAAGCGACGGTGAACATATTGTCCTTGAGTCACGACAGGTTCGAGTCCAATGAGTATTAGTCGCGAAACGTCGCATGTGCCTTGCGCTTTGACTGGAGAATGTAGGAGCCGTACCAGACCGCTGAAGCAGTGGTAAGGAACGAAAGTACGAAGAGAGACGTACGAATGTCGCGCGGATGGCAGGGAGGGCTGAACATGGTCTAGAGAGTGACGGCGCCGAGGTTCGCGCTAACGTCTGAGCAGGGCAAAGATCTCAGAGTCTTAAACTTGAAGCTTGGGGTGTAGTATTCGGAGGCCGTTCCAAGTTGGGACTTCGCGCCGTGTCCAGTTTGGTTTACGTGGCTCGGATGGTCGTTTATGGGTATGTACCGCACTATCATCTTTTCTCCCTCCATCCTCCGAGACGCATAGCTGGTCTGGCATCCCCTTGGAATGTCCCAACGGTGAGGCTCTTTGCAACAATGTGACCGTAAGATCTTCTCATGTCTGAAATGTCTCCCAGATTGCGAGCACCGAATGCACTACGTGACCGTTCCGCGCTTCTTAGCGGCTTCACACCCCCAGCCTCCGGACGCTCGTCTCCATACGAACTTCCACTTCACGCATCCTCAGGTCATCGCTATGCTGACGATCTAGAGGGCCAGAATGACGAGCACCTCGAAGGTTTGAGTGCTAAAGTGAAGCTATTGAAAGATGTATGTTGTCTCGTGCGCTCAGACCTCGTCTATGCTTGGCACTCACTGCACCGTCCTTTTGTGAAGCTAAGTATTGGCATTGGGAACGAGGTCCGAGAGTCGACTATCCAGCTCAGTCAGATGGTACGCGTTTTACCCCAAGTTCCCTCGTGGCTTGCTGTCTAAGCAAACTCGTATCACGCTAGAACGACGCATTCGCAGAAACGTCCGGTATTCTCGGAGGGACATTTCGTCGAATGAACAACATGGCCCAGCGGCAAGGCTGTCGATGGTTGTGGTACATCATCTTCCTCGTTCTCGTCTTTTGGTTCTTCATTATTGTATGGTGGTTTCGACGCTGAACTCGTCAATGAACTTTGGACACGAGGACCTTTTGCACCATGAACTCTGAGTTGCCCTCCGTATCAATTATATTCGTACCCAACCCTTCTCATCAAGGTACCACTGGCACAACCCACCACTCAAACTACACAGCCTACGGCGCATACAATATAGGACTGCCACAGATATATCTCAGCAGATTGGTGTACGCAGGGAGGTTTAGAATAGTACCGTGACTATGGCCCATCAAGAAATTTGGCATGTCCAACCTCCCAGATCATCCGCCTTCGGAGATAGGGCATATTTCTCTGAGAGAAATTGAACACCTCTTCTCCTCGGGATAGCGCCTCCAAGAATTGGCACGTGAAGACACCACAATCATAGCCATTTTCTTGTTGCGGTGTATCCTGTGAGATGGTAGATGAGTTAACATTTACTGGGTTCAAAGATGGATCATACTTCTGGGTCATAATCCTCCCAACCTGTAAAGTCGAATGGCTTCTTCTTTTTATTCTGATGTTCTAGTTCAAGGTAGTGACGGAGACCCTAGGAATGATGATTAGATATGAACGTTCCAGATGGCAAGGTGGGCCAACCTTGAAGATTGAACGTCGGTCAAGATTCATACTGTCATACGACTCTATTCGTTTCCGACGGAAGTTGATCGCCGCTCCAGTCCAATGAGAGTTGTGGTGGTTGATAGGAATAAGGACAACGTCTTTGGAAAAGATGTCGAACTACGAGGAGTCAGTGAGCTAGCAGAGACACCATAAAGGAACAACACACCTTCTTTGTCCATTTCGCGAGCCTCGCCCGCTCGTAACCCTCCGCCTGCAGCTTCGACCAGAAGAAAGTATTGAAGTAATGCACATCCAATGGCTTTTTCCTTTTATGCGTAACACCGTTTGATCCAGGGTTCTCTTTACATGACTCAGAGCGCGAAAGAATCATCGCGCCGTAAAAGTTTATAATTTCGTCGTTTAGCCATTGCGCTGGCAACAGACGCGAGAGGTCCTTGTCGCAGACTTGTTCTCGCGCGACCTTGGAGATGACGCCTTTCTTGGCAAGGAACGCATCGACTTGTCTGTCTAAATCTGCAGGCAATGACTTGGGGAGAGAAGGTCGTAGACGCTGATCTATTGCTTCATCCTTCTTGCGCGCTCGTAGGCAAAGGTCGTTGTGGGGCGAGAAAGGTTTGGGTAGTGGCGGACTGGCCATTGGTTAATGCTGGCGCACTGCGTCCCCGACCTGTCGTGACATACCTGTCAAGTGACTGTTTCGCTTTGCTAATTGCGCGCTTCAAGAAATCGAGACTAACGTCCTGAGGGCTAGGTGGGCAAAGCGTAATCATGAAGATGCTTAAACGGCGTACATCTGAGAACGAGTGTCTGTGCCGTGGACCTGGTGTCCGCTCTGTCTGACGCAAGTCTGTCAGAGACTGCGAGGCTACGGTAATCGATCAGTATGAAGTCAGTATCTAGTAGGCGGGTCATGTTACACACATGACAGAATACCTTTCTTGTCTGGAAGCTCGAGTCGAATTTGGTAATTAAGGTAAGCTGAGGCAGAGCAGTCAGAAACAGAAGATCTCGGACAAATAACGATACTCACATTTGAATGTGTCCAAATCTGAGGCATATCCTAGACACCATGATTGTCAGATATGCTGTGATGTTCAGGAAAGCATTTGCAGTACCAGTTTTGCATTTCAGGAAGTAAAGCTCGTTCACCAGATCCTCTCTGTCTTTCTTTATCATCTCCTTTACGCTCGCCTTGTGCTACATGACATGGTACGGAAAATGGTGAGTCTGGGATTGTCATCATACGGTGGTAGCGATGCATACGCGGGGCTGATAAATATGAGGCCTGATCCTCGTATGCGATTGCGCCTTCTTCGACTGCTCTGTGGTCCGACTTCTTCGCATGCACTCCGCAAGACTTGCATCCATCGTGTGATGGCGGGGCAGGGAAGCTGGCTTAGAACTGATGGACGTCATCTCGGTTGAGGTTGCTGACTGTGGAGATGTACTGGAGCTATTCAGAGTTTTCATAGAATTTGAATTCGATGGGAAAGAGGAGGAAAGATTAGAGTGTTTTGGTCGAGCCTCAGACTTGTGTGAATGGAATTCGCTCGGTATCGGGAGTCGAGGAGGAATGGCGGAGTGAGGAGCAGGCGCTGTATGTACTGGTCGGTTGGGGGGTAACGATGGGAACTGGGACGCGTCGTGCTCGTTGATTGGTGCTAGAATTGGCCGTCAGTCCATGAGTTCATCACCACGAAGAGACTCAAGACGTACGTGGTAAAGGCATGGATTTTCGGCAGAAATGATTCCATCCATCCTGCATCCCTTGGCAGAGAACAGCTAACATTCCGGGCGGTTCTTTAGTTCTTAGTTTTTCAGTTCTTGAATGTTTCGTTTGCGTGGTAGGAAGGAGATGATCAGAAGCCTTCCTCTTGCGAGCATTCATGGAAAGCGAGTGTTGGGGTAGTGTTGTGGATGGCAGAGACAGCCTCGTGGTGGTTGGCAGGTCGCAACGTACTCTGGTTGGATTACTATACTGGTGCTGGGTAGACCGTGTCAGACTCGGAGTATGCGAGGACCACTTTGACCGTCGAATGATCTCTGCCTTCCAGTCACCGAAGTTCAGTGAGTCTATGGACTTGCCAAATCACAAGGAACCAATTTCCCACGGCTCGCCGCGATTTCAAACCCCGTGGTCCACCAATCTCTTTTGGTGATAATATTTGGCAGAGATAACAACGTCCCATACTGTACATGCCGCGCTAACGAGAAAAGGGCAGAAGTAAGTACATACTATAACTGGATACTAAATACCCCTGGAGTCTGGTACTAGATCTGTGAACCCACGTGTGTGGTGTCATCGGTTTTTGTACTGAGCTAGTACTTAGTAGTACTGCACGAAAGAAATGTTCAAAATCATCAATTACATAATGCTGCCACTGCCCGCTTGGCTCAGTTGGTTAGAGCGCAGGTCTCATATCCTGAATATGAGTAGTCGATCGATTACGTAATCCTGAGGTCGCAAGTTCGAACCTTGCAGCGGGCATATTTTTCTTTTATCTGCTCCTGATATTCATGTGCATGATTTTTGCTCGAGTGGTGCCATGGTACGTCCCATCGATATCCCACAACTTGGTACTAATCATCAGTGCACAGAAGTACTTCTGTTTAATATTCGCCGTCGTCCCTTCGCTGCCTCGCTGACCGCCCTCTAGCCTGATGTTAGTGCTGAGATTCGCGCACGTCTAGAAGTTTATCTTGCTCAAGGCTCCTTTCAACAGCCCACCACTCCCGCATATTCCTCTATCAGCATGACAGAAGACACGTCTGCACAAGCGATGATGGGGCGAAAACGGCCATATCCCTCACTCATTCACTTCAGCGATGCTTTCGTCATCTGCGCTGGATCTGTCCTCCTCCGCAAGGACCCACAGAGAAAAGAATGGCAAATATGCATTCTGCATTCTCCAAAGGCAGACGTATATGTATTACCCAAAGGCCGGAAAGACTGCGGCGAGTCGATCGAAGCTGCAGCCACCCGAGAAACCTTCGAAGAGACCGGGTATGACTGCAAGCTGCTCCCATGCACAATGACGACCAGGGCACCTCTGCCGCACGTCAACATGGTGGACGTGCCGCACGCCGTGGAGGGGGCCACAGAGCCGTTTGCTATTACGGTGAGAAGTCTTGGGGACGAGAAGTCGACGAAAATCATCTGGTGGTTCTTAACCATAGCGACGAGTGAGGTTAAGAGGCAAGGGACACAGACAGACTCAGAGGACTTTCACTCAGAGTTCGTTGAGGCTGAAAAGGCTCTGAAAAAGCTCACTTTCCAGGATGATAGGGAGATAGCTGGAAAGGCATTGGAACTTGTACGAGACCTGGGCGCGGGGGGAGGACAACCTGTTGAATATTGATGCTTGCGGGCTTCGTGACATGGGCGACAAGAGCAGATCGGACCCCTAAGGAATCGAGACAGGGTGATCATAGTTGTGGGAGAAAATATTTTAGGTATATCATCACTTAGAAGTGGGCGTGTGCAGAAAGTCTGGTACATCTAGGACCCATGCAACATGCAGTCTGAAGCTTGAAGCTTGAAGCTTGAAGTCAGCAACTGTCAGCAACCTGCTTGAACCTCGGGTGAGAAAGGAGGTGTACTTGCCAGTAGTCACGTGGGTCGCTCTGCTGTAAAGTGCGTCAGTCGTCTCAACGTCCAAAGACAAAACTTCCATCACGACTTGCCATTAGTATTCAGAACTACATTGGCGCTTCCAAACAACGAACTCGGGTGTCTGAGAGCTCTTTGATAGCGCTTTCGTATCAGTTCCTTCTATGTGATGGCGTCCAACCCGTCCCTCCGTGATCTGTACAGCCCTTCGTCTACTCAATGGACATTTGTTCTTCCGCCTTTACCGAATTCAAATGCTCCTGGTCCATCTATTTCTAATGCTTCGGGCACCTCATATCAATGGACCACCCGCCCTGCCCCGAACTCTATCTTTGACCTCTCTCCTTCCTTGAACGTTGGCCAGCCTTCCTCGGTCGATGTTCCCCTGCTCTTCCGCTCTCTCGTAGCTTCGGCTTTACTGCAATACAGCAGTACCGCAATGGCGATGCCCTTGGAAGTCGGGAAGTTACTTCTTCAGATCCAATGGGTCCCCAGAGATGCGCCCACGCAAGAACCCGAGGAGGAAGTGGAAGAAGAGGTAGAAACGGTAGGTTGATATGGGTGGTTACCATCTCTGCCAATTTAACCGTTTGGCGCGCCCTCCAGCTTAGTGAAACGACGAACGAGGAAGAAGAGTCTTACTTTGTCGACCCTGGCGCTGGTCCGACCAAGTATCCAGCTCCAAAACTCGTGGATGACAAGGGGTATGTGATCAGGACGTCTGTTTTGGAGGATGGGACGCGCCCAGAGTACATTATTCCAGTCGGTAGCGCGGACAGCTCATGGAGTATGGTGAAACGGGTGGCTAGTTTCCGCAGTGAAGGATGGCTGTCGCTATGGAAAGGTAAGGGTGATACGACAAGAACAAACATCCACTGAGACTGCTCCCCAGGTCTGTTAACGTCGTGCATTCACGACGTGATTTACACGAACGTACAACCACTCATCGACAGTGTTCTACATTCCTTATTCCCCTCGTCCCAAGGTGGTTTCTACAGACCACCACTGCTGCTACCAGTGGCTTCGCATGTCATCGCTGCCTTCTTGTTATCGCCACTTGATCTCGTTCGCACGCGACTCATTGCTCAATCGTCGACGCAGCGTTATAGAACGTATACAGGGCCGATTAACGCGCTTTCTGACATCCTAGCCAATGAAGGTGGCCTCAGGGGTGTCTACCTTCACCCCCATCTCCTGATTCCGACCGTCCTCGAGACTGGGCTCCGTTCACTGGTGCACGTCACGTTGCCCGCCGTGATTGCCCCTCGCTTAGGCCTTGGACCACACGTTGCAGCCGACACACATCCCGTTGCGTGGGCGTTCGCTGAGGTATTAGCGGGCTGTGCCGGTCTGTTGGTTACCCTACCAATCGAGACAGTTCGCCGAAGGCTGCAAGTTCAGACACGTGGCACGGCGAAGCCACTGCGTACGTGCGTCGAGACGCGGCCTGTGCCGTACAATGGTGTGGTGGATGCATTGTGGCATATATTGACAGAAGAGAGATCGGATTTGCCAATCAGGCGGCCACGGAGAAAGAAGGCAGTTGAGAAGGAGAGGCGTGAAGGAGATCAGGATGCGGAGGTATCCGAGGGGAAGGAGGAGGGTGGAAAGGGCTGGCTGAGGCACACTGGTATTGGGCAGTTGTATAGAGGACTTGGGATGCGCCTTGCGGCGAGCATCGTGGTTTTCTTGTTGGCCACTGTTGGTGGTGGGGAGGATGTCGACGGCGGCTGGGCGGAGCTGTAATGCGCTAGATTCGCGAGTACTTCTTCTTCAATACTTCGTTTACGCAACCCCCTTCTCAGCGTCTGAATCTTCTATAGCATCGAACACAGAATACCTCACTCCTTGTAGGATACATATTGGCCTTTGAAATTTAATCCGCGGAAGTTGGAACTCGTTCTTACGAGCAGCACGGAGTTGAAGGCGGCTTTTGCTTGCCTTCGTATTGGAGGGCAAGCTAGAAACAAGGTGGGGGTTATTGTAAAGAGTTTTGTGGCATTGCAGGCTCTGCCTGACTCAATGTATGACAGACCTAAGACCGTTTTCACCCTGTTCTCACCAGCGCTTTCGGTTGATGAGTGTGTTGACATTGCAGGGCACAATCTCTACCTGCCTGATCAACAGTTCATGCAATAATTTGAGCAATAGCGAAAGGGAGTGATATAGATAGGTAACACCGGGACTGGGACGCTGAATCTGATCTCCATTTGGGTAAGTTTGTTCTAAACAATCGTGGGTTTACTGAGCGGCATCCGGGAAAGTCCAGTTCCAGGCGTTGATGGCCTGCCAGTGGGGGCATGCATAATGATGGGTGTCAATGAAGGTAGCGAACATGAGGCAAACGAATAACGGTAACGAGGTGGGGTGTTCGGACATCCTTGCAATATTGCTTCTAATAGTTCGATAGCCGGACTGCGGACTGTATATGGAATGACGCCGGACACATGCTGAGATTCGAGGCCAAAGTCGGAAGAAATATTTCCTTAATTAGTGACTGTGACATCAGGGATGGTCTTCTCCACCCCCCCAACCTTCCACACGCTCTCGCACCAACCATTCCAAGGTGCCTGCCTCAATTTTATCCTACTTTAGTCTAGCTTCATCCACACTAACTTCCTAACCTTTCCTTTCCTTGTTGACTCTCCTTCATCCTCTTCGTTGCTCCCAATGTCGACGAACGCCCCTCACGAGGAGGCTGTAAATCACCAAAATGCGGAAGAACAGGCACATGCACACCTCAACAGCCTGTTCACCAACGACGTCGCAAAGGGTGCTCCCGTCCACTCCTTCAATCCAGATGCGCCACCCCAGGACAAGGCTGCAGCTATCAGTGAGGGCGCTGAGAAGCTTAAGCGCCCCTCTGTCGCAGACGGTGGAGCGAAAGGTACGTCGTTGTATATCGTCATAATGACACCATACGAGCCCTCATTGTATCCAGAGGTTCCAATCGATACCGGAGGCACAGGTGTCGTTCCAACAATCACAGTGGAAGATGCCGACATGGTAACAAAGGAAGAACAAGAGACGAGTCCCACCTCCCCTCCTGGTACCCCATCTACTCCATCGCCACCTGGTGCTCTTCCACCTGGTGCTACTCCAGCCATCCCGGACTGGTACAAAGTTGGATGGCGCGCCGTCGCAAACATTGATGCCCCTCCCCTTGAAGAAGGAGACGAAAAAGACAAGTCTGTCCTTCAGCTCTATCTGAACGAGCAATTCTATGGTGACTGGTACCACAACGCTGCACTCATCTTCTTTGTACGTCCCCTGTTGCATACTTTTTAATCATCTAGAACTATTGGGCAGGCTGTCTTTGCATCGCACTTCATCACGCGCTTCGGCCTTGGGTGGGGATGGCTATTCATCATTTTGGCGACTTGCAACACGTACTATGTCACTTCCATGTCTCGCGTACGACGTCGTGCGCGTGACGACATCCAACGCGAGCTCGTCAAGTCCCGTTTGACCTCCGAACACGAAAGCGCTGACTGGTTGAACAACTTCCTCGACCGGTTTTGGCTCATTTACGAACCCGTGCTATCGGCCACAGTTGTCGCCTCCGTTGACCAAATTCTCAGCACCAGCACCCCCGCATTCTTGGATTCGCTACGCCTAACTACATTCACTCTTGGCACGAAGGCACCACGCATCGACAAAGTCAGGACGTTCCCAAACACAGAGAGCGATATCGTCATGATGGACTGGGGCATCTCGTTTACCCCTAATGATATCTCTGATCTGACTCCTCGACAAGCAGCACAGAAGGTTAACCCCAAGATAGTGCTGTCCGTCAGGATTGGCAAGGGTTTGGCGACAGCCGCGATCCCCATCTTGATAGAAGATATCACCTTCACTGGTCTTATGAGGGTCAGGATGAAGTTAATGGCAAATTTCCCTCATGTCCAAATCGTGGACATTACTTTCTTGGAGAAGCCGGTTCTTGACTATGTCTTGAAGCCGGTTGGTGGCGATACATTTGGTTTCGACATTGCACACGTCGGTGCCTCTTGTATGATGTCATTCAGTTTACTCATACTATTACAGATCCCAGGACTTTCCGAGTTCATCCGTGAAATGGTTCATGCCACGCTTGGTCCTATGATGTACGACCCCAACGTGTTCACGCTTAACTTGGAGCAGTTACTATCCGGCACTCCACTGGATGCGGCAATTGGAGTTGTTCAGGTCACACTCGATGCCGCTCGAGGTCTCAAAGCCAGCAACATTGGGGGAGGGTCACCAGATCCCTACGTCACCGTCAGTATCAGCAACCGTCAGGAGCTTGCGAGGACGAAGTACAAGCATAGCACGTGGGTGGCTTGTATCTCATCTCCATTAATTGTGCTGACCGCGATTCAGATACAATCCGACGTGGATGGAGACTAAATTCATTCTGGTTAATTCCCTCCAGGAGCAGTTGATTCTCAGCTTGTTTGATTACAACGAGCACAGAAAAGATACTCCCCTCGGTACTGCTGCGTTCGAAATGAACAAGCTACTTGAGGATGCCACTCAGGAGGGTATTCAGCTACCGATTCTCAAGGACGGGAAAGATCGTGGACACATCCGATTGAACGCCTCCTATTATCCCGTGCTAAAGCCCGAGGTTGTCGGTGGCAAGGAACAGTTGCCAAATACGAGTTTGTATAAGCTTCATTATTCAAACACCTCACTCAACCCCTTTATCAGACGTCGGTATCGTGCGTCTGACATTCCATCAAGCCAAAGAGCTGGACGCCTCAAAGTCGCTCGCTGGGGATCTCAACCCGTTTGTGAAGGTGTACCTCGGCGACAACGGTACCGCCATTCACAAATCGCAAATCATCAAACACACGAACAATCCCGTTTGGGAGTCTCCCACCGAGTTTCTATGCGCGGATAAACGGTCTTCGGTCGTCACTATCAAAGTCGTAGATGATCGAGACTTCTTGAAGAACCCTATGGTTGGATACATGTCGGTGCACCTTGAGGATCTGCTGAAGGCGGAGGCATCCGAGGGACGCGACTGGTGGCCCCTTAGCGGATGCAAGAGCGGCAAAATCAGGATCAGTGCACAGTGGAAGCCTCTGCATATGGCAGGTGCTCTCAGCGGAGCTGATCAATACGTCCCTCCCATCGGTGTCGTGAGGCTCTGGCTACAGAAGGCAATAGATGTCAAGTGAGTTATGTCTTGTTCTACCAAGGAATTAGAGCTGAATTGTTCCCAAGGAACGTGGAGGCCGCTCTCGGTGGCAAGGTTGGTGCATGAGTGAGGATATCCCGTTAAGGTTGGAAGCCTGACTTCGCCTTATAGAGTGATCCCTATGTCCGGGTTCTGGTTGACTATGTCGTCCAGGGCAGAACAGAGGTCATCAATAACAGTAAGTACAGGGATTTCAGGCATGCCTCTTGAATTACTCATCGTTTTCAGGCTTGAGCCCGGAGTGGGACCAAATCATCTACATCCCTGGTGAGTACTATTGGAAGGGGAATTTCATAACATCATACTCACCACATTTTGCAGTCCACTCCCTCAGAGAGGTCTGCAATCTGTTACTTTCTTCAGCTAGCGCTGATTTTTTTGTAGTCAATGCTCCTGGAAGTCATGGACTATCAGAATCTGACCAAGGTAAATATAATGTCTTTGCTTGCTGGATTACCATCTAAACGTTCTCTTTAGGACCGATCTCTCGGCACCGTCGAACTCCACGTCAGCGACCTTGCACACGAGTCTTCAGCAGCAGATCCCCAGTTCCGCTTTGAGTCTACAGGCAGGAAGGAAGCTGTTGATCCCATCAAACTAGATGGCGGTCACACGCACAAAGGCCAGCTTCACTATGTCGCTGAATTCGTGCCTGCTTTGGCCCTCAAGCACGTGCACTTTGATGCCGGTGAGAACGAGATCCAGAAGGCTGCTAAAGGTGTGAGCAGCGTAGGGGGTGGTGACGATGCTTCCGATACTGGCAGCGTCTCTTCTTCGTCTTCAGGGCTACGTAGAATTGTGGCACCTGTGGCAGAAGTGAACTTGGACGCGGCGGCACCATCGAACGGTAAAACCAATGGTGATGCTGAGCCTGAAGCTCAAGAAGACGAGGTGAAAGAGGATGGGAAGGAGCCCTCTGGATTGGAGCTTAGCAAGGAAGAGCTTTTGAAGCACCGTATGTGGGCTTCTGTGGTCCTGTTACTGAGCTCATTGTCTGCCCAGAGTCCGGAATCATCATTTTCAATGTAGTGTCTGGGCGGTTGCACAAGAAAGCTAGGTTGGAAGTTCTCCTGGACGACGGATATTGGCCAGCTTTCAGCACGGAGAAGGCTCGCAGTACCCAGGCGCAGTGGCAACACATCGGAGAAGGGTTCGTAAAGGAGCTGGACTTCGGTCGTGTCTGGCTGCGGCTGAACGAGAGTGCCGATGGCGATAAGGACGACGTCATCGCGGAGTGGAAAGGCGACGTGAAACAGTTCTTGGAGGCAACAATTGTAAGTCATGTTATGCCGTCATCGCGCGTTAAGTTAACTTGCGTTCAGAACCGCCGCTCATCCTTTGTGCTGACGCATGCAAGCGACGAGAGTAAAACTTCAACTGTCGAGATCGAGGCGCGATATGTCCCTGTCCCTGTGAAGTTGGAGCCGAGGGAGAGCATCAACAGTGAGTCTTTTGGATTCGCACTTGCTGTACTTTCCTGATGATGGTTTCAGACCAAGGCATCCTCCGCATCGACTTGCTTGAAGGCAGAGATCTCTTAGCCGCTGACAGAGGAGGTATGTTGTTTCGAGATTGAAGCAGGTGAATCATCGATGACACTCGTTTAGGCAAATCCGACCCCTACGCCGTTTTCACTCTCAACGATCATAAGGTGTACAAGTCACAGACAAAGAAAAAGACGCTTCACCCGGATTGGTCAGAGAATTTCAGTACCAACGTGGTAGGTCCACATCAGTCCTTCTGCGTGGTCTACCATTTACCCTTCCTTAGCCCTCTCGCGTCGCTGCACACTTCTTGGTGGAGGTGTTCGACTGGAACCAGCTTGAACAGGCAAAGAGTCTTGGTGTTGGAAGAATCAGACTTGACGACCTTGAACCTTTCCAAGCCACTGACCGTGTCATTAACCTATCATCAGAGAAACACGGTAACAAGGGACAAGTCCACCTGCGGATACTATTCACGCCCGAGATTATCGCCAAGGCACGCAAGAATACATCCACATTCTCTGCAGCTGGTCGTGCAATGACACAGTTCGGTACATTGCCTCTTGGGGCAGGCAAAGGTGTCATCCATGGCGTTGGAGGTATCTTCAAGATGGATTTCGGGCACCACGAGAAATCAGCAGATGTTCCTCGCGCAGATCTCCCACCCGGTCAAGCTTCGCATCCTGTTGGCCAGACAGTGGCTGCGGGAGGCGACGTTGCTGCTTTCCCATCGACGGAAGCAGGTGTTCATGGGGCAGGTGGCCCTCCTTTGGAGCCTGGTTCGTTGCGCGTTGTGGTGCTTAACGCGAAAGATCTTTCTTCGGGAGATGTAAAACCATATGCGATTTTGCGTGTCGGCGACAGGGAGTATAAGACCAAACATGGTAGCAAGACCTCGGCGCCGGAATGGTGAGTGGGTCTTCCATTCTCAGTGGTGCGATTGCTCATTGATGAACAGGAACGAAACCTTCATCTTCGCTGCCAGTGCGCATACTCCGAAGCTCTATGTGTGGATTCACGACCATAAGACGCTCGGCAAAGATAAGATGATTGCGGAAACAGAAGTTGATGTTCGTATTCGATCTTAGTTCTCGGTATTCTTCGAGCCTGACCTTGTCGTATCAGATTTGGCATCATATTCTACCAGGACAAAACCGTGCTGCCGATGTATCGGCGGACCTACAGGGAGGGGGCCAGCTCCACCTACGACTCGAGTTCGACGCAGACACCAATCCAAATCATCGTGACCCTTCCATTACTTCCATCGAACGTCACCCCGCGTCGCCGTCCAGGTTCAGCATCAGAACTCGAAGGCCCGACGACAGTTGAACGTCTACATTCCAGGGCGACGATGTACATGATTTATAACCGTTGGCTGGTGTTGATTAATATTCACGGACCGTAATTTCTTGTTTGGTATCTACTTGATCGTATACTTCACTATATGCAATGCTTTCTTGCAAATGACAGTCAAACGTTACCCTCACTCCGGGAGAACCGCACTATGTGCAAGTTCTCTCTACCCGCTCGCCGTTGTATCACAACCTGTGAAGGGTCAGCTTGACCTCGTCCTGGCAGCACATCAACTTACTTCACTGTTAAGATGAAAGCTGTTTTGCATCTTCTGGCGGATTTCTGGTATATTGTTCTGCGCCAGTGCAACGAGGTAAAATTTACCACGGTCCGATAACAAATCCTGTTGACAAGCTGAGGTCTGAGTAAACCTATGACACAACACGAGGTGCCACATACCCCAACGTTATCCAGAAAGCGGTTCGTTATTTCCATGCCGTCAGCTCCCCCTGCCCAAGATCCGGCGATACCGGCACTATCTTGGGCATAAGATGCTTCGTCATGGTCGGTCGGAACGTATGGAGGATTGAACAGTATGATATCGACGGAGTGTCGCAGACGAGGCGAAAGTGGTCCAGACAGATCACATGTGATAGGATTCAGGGGGATCTACTACATAAGTGAAGCTTTGTGAAGAGTTGGGATCTCACCTTGTTTTGTTCCCCGGTAGCAGCAGTACAGACTGAAGCACGCGTGTTGATGTCAGTGCAGAGGTAAACTGGAACGATGGTCAGTGACGAGTGTCATAGCAAATCATGGAAGACTCACGAGCATTTGCCGGTCCTAAAATCGAGCCGAGAAAGGCGGATACGCAACCCGACCCCGAGCTACTCTGAGAATGTCAGATCAGACCAGCGACTGGTGAGTGCTTGCCTTACCCTATTTCGAGGCATATGAGCGGTTTTTGCTTTTGGAGTTGCTCAGCATCTTTCTCGAGGCCATCTAACAGTAAAAAGGTGTCCTCTGAGTGATATGAGCCTTCGACTATGAGTCGTCAACGCAATAGCGAATCTTGCCTGCTGGGTCATACACATTTAGCTTGTCGTCGTCTGAGAGATGAGACAGATCTGGTGTCGGAATCATCTTGAACGCAAGTCTGCGGTAGAGAAGATAAGATTAAAATCACGTGGCCAGACGCGTCGCAACGCGACAATCGCGTGTCGACGCGCCACACCTTGAAAACTTAACTTGATTTCTTACCATCTTCTAACACCTGCAACTGAATCACGATGGCGACTCGATCCAAGATGTCTGCGCCAGCCACTCGTGCCTCAACGCGAACTAAGACACCATCTCTATCGCCTCCCAGCCCACCCCCTGCGACGAAGGCAAGCAAGGCAAAGTCATCGACGCGATCTACGGCAGCAGGGACTTCGGGAACCAAGACAACAGTTGCTCGAAAGCAATTAGTACAAAAAGCAAACACACCTGAAATAAAGCCAACCGCACCCAAGAAAGCGGTCCGCCCACCTGTGGTCGATGCGTCTTCTGCAGAACAAGAACCGATCATGGTATGTACGGATATTCTTACTACTGTAATATCTGATTCAAGTTGGAATAGGCATATCTCCGCATAAGACCTCATCTAAGTGACGATGAGGCAACCTCCATGCCTTACTTGGATCCATTGACAGATACTGCAGTGAGGATGACAGATCCGAGCAGTGACGGTCGGGGAGCCTTCGGGCTGCATTACCGGGCATCAATGACCCCTCCTTCGTCAATATACAAATTCTCTCACGTCTTTCTTCCAGCGACCCAACAAGCCGACTTCTTTGCAAAGACTACACTCCCCCTCGTTCGGGGCTTGCTCGATGGACAGAATGGGCTTCTCTTCGCGTACGGCGTTACAAACTCTGGGAAGACTTATACCATTCAAGGTGGCAATACACCCGGCTCCGGAGGAATTCTTCCGAGGACTCTGGACGTGATATTCAATAGTGTCGATGGTCTCCACAGCGATGGACGGGTGAGTGATTGCAATATAATCCCGACACTGACTCACGGAGCATTGATAGTATCGACCTATACGACTCTATGGAGTAGAGGACGCCGATCCCTCAGACCCCACCCCTCCCAGCATAGACATTGGTGTTCCAAACGAACCCGCCCTAGCTGAGGTGTTTGCTGAGCACATGAATGCTTCCGACGATTCAGACGTTGATGCGGACTCGACGATAATTAAACTTGATCGCAACTATGAATATTCCATCTGGCTCTCATACGTGGAAGTATACAACGAGAAAGTCTACGACTTACTGGCTTCCGTGAACGATGAACAAGACAAGGAAGGAACAGTGCTACCACGTAGCACGTTAAATCCCGCAGGACATAGCGCGCACTCAGTCTTGGTGACAAGGAAGGCACTCACAGTGAAGCCTTCTCCTGCGTCTGATGCGATGGATGACACTGGGGCAGGAAGTGCAGGGAAATATATATCCGGGCTCAAACATTTTCGAGTTACGAGTGCCGCACAAGCAAAAGCCCTCGTCAAGCTCGGGCAATTGCACAGACGCGTGTTTGGAACCCTCGCCAATAGCCAGAGCAGTCGGAGCCACAGCATGATTACCATCAAAGTCCTCAAGAATCATCGCAGCGACAGAGACGTAAGTCATGCACATCTTCGTTGTTGCTCAAATCCACTGAGAACAAACTAGGACCCAACTTCAGTGCAGATTTCGCGATTAACCCTCGTCGATCTCGCCGGTTCGGAGCGGACGAAACATACTCAAACCACCGGAGACCGGCTCAAGGAGGCTGGTAACATCAATAAATCCCTGATGGTCCTTGGGCAGTGCATGGAGGTACATAAGATGCTGCCTCTAAACAGACCATGCATTGACAGCCTACCTGAAGGTTATGCGGTCCAACCAGAAGCGGCTGGCCCAAAGTCTCGCTAACCCAGGCCGGAGTGATACCAGGGATGTCAAGAAGGCATCAGCTGTGGTACCCTTTAGGCACAGCAAGTTAACTGAAATTCTGATGGATTATTTCGAGGGCGATGGCAGGATTGTGCGTCTCACACTGTTCCAGAATTGTTGCATCACTGAACATCTTTACCTCTCCTAGGTTATGATTGTCAATGTCAACCCATACGACACAGGGTTTGACGAAAACTCCCATGTTATGAAGTTTTCTGCTTTGGCAAGAGAGGTGTCGACTGCAGTAAATAATGCCCCTTTGCCTCGCGTACAGGCCAGCCCTACCAAACGTAGTGCCCTCACTAAGCCAGCGCCTGCGGGACCGCCGCGCGGGGTCACGAGAAAGGTCACGATATCGAGCTTCGGACCGGGCAAGAAGCTCAGCGAAGCACATCTGGAGGTGCTCGAAGGCAAGTACGATATCTTGATTCCGTACGACGCCTGAATAATACCCGCTGTAGAGGACGAGGAAGTGGGAGATGGCGACCAAACCGAGGATAGCGATGACGAGCCTATTAATCCCTTAGTGGATGCCCTGTTCGACGAGATCGAAGACCTTCGCCTACGTGTATGTTCAAAAGCAATGGTGATAGTGGCTACTTACTGATACTGATACTTACAGCTCTACGAAGCGGAAATGCGTTGCGTCATCGTCGAGGCAGAGACTCGAGAGGAAGTCATGAAAGAGATGGAAGGAAGGATGCGTGCAGTTGAGAGAACCTATGCGCAAAGGCTCATGAGTGAGGTACGTCGACATGATATTTTTTGCTTCTCTGATATTCAGTTACCTGAACAGGTTGAGCGCAACGAGCGAAAAATGGATGCGAAGATCGATATGCTGCACCAGGCTGGCTTGCTTGGAACTGTGGAAAAGTATGCAGTGATATCAGCCTCAGAGAGCGAGACTGAAGACTCGAGGGGGGATATCAGCCAGGATGTACGTAGGCGCGCATGATTTGTTGACATCCACGAACTAATACCCGTCATAACCAGTCTCATGACGACTCGGGCGACTCTGCTAGTGAATTTGGAATGGTCGCTGATCTGCCTTCCTCACCTCTTCAAGGGAAGGGGAAATCTGCCACAAGTGCAAGACCTATCACAACCCATATTGCACGATCAGAGACAGACAACTCAATTCCGAGCGCGGTCGATGATGATACAGATGATGCAATCTTCGAGGAGGTGGGCGAAGACGAAGACGAAGACGAAAATATAGCCGTTCCATCGACTAGCTCCGACTCAGATGATTATGTTCCTCTCGCTCCAGCTCCGGGAAAGAAGACGAAGAACCAGAAGGCGCCTCCACAAGCAGCTCCGGCCAAATCTGCCAAGAGAAGGTCCACGAAATCTGTTGTGTCTAAGCTTGAGCAGGATATGAACGATCTGGTGATATCGGGCGATGTCGTACCTGAAGCAGAGGACTCTATCGTCATTCTACCGAACAGAAGAGTTCGACAGGAAACGGTAGAATTAGGAGGGCCAGGTGTTGAGTATGTCCCTGGTATGGGCGAGGTAGACACTGTGAAGAAAAAGAAGAGGTGAGCGGATGGTGAGGCTACCCCGTCCGAATACATTCTCATTCACCGTTCAGGCAGCTGGGTAAGAAGACTGTTGTAACGGAAGAACAAGTGGAAGAAGTAGTTGGGGCAATGGAACAGAGGACACTCAGGGGAGGCAGCAGGCAGAACATCAGACGTATGGGTAGAGTGAGCTAGGTGGTCAAATAGCCGAGGGTAAACCACTGGCTTGCGATCCCTACGCAGGGAGTCACAGTTTCTTGCGTGTTTGATTGTGTTCAATACCGTAATGATGACCTATAAAGGTGTTCGTGGCTTTCCCCACTACTAGTAAGCGTCTGCATCAAGGTGTCGCTTCCGGCTTTGTGGACGAGGAATCTCGGGATGATATCGTGCCCTCAGCAGTTTGCGGTTGCCAGTGATCGGTTTGCCTTTACTCATTCGTCACTGACTAGCCGAGCAGCTCGTACTGCGTACTAGTAGTCTCCCGTAGACAGCCGTGTATAAGTTGAAGACGGCAGTCATTCTTTATGGGCCTTGCGTGAGACAGTGCAGTGAATTTGCAGTGAATGGATGATGCACATTAATATTGCAGATGATGTCAGTTCCTCATGGCAGTCGACGTCCAACGTCCAACCATCATGCCAGTGATCTGGAGGTCATGTGATGGAACGCGTCTCATATGTGTCACGTGCGACGTGTTATTGTCAACACCTTGATTAGAGCACTTGAAACAGCAGGACCACGCCATCTACATTTTCTTGGTTAACTCACTCACTTGGTTATGACAGTAAACCGTGGTTCCCCTACCAGGCGAAACTCGTTTGCCGTGGCAAATAAGAGCCAGGTTCATCCAGGTCGCAGACGACGTGCTCATTCTATCGCGCCTGGCGATCGTTTGAGCCCTGCGTCGAAAGCCCGTCGCTCTCTGGTAGGGGTATGTTCCCATACTCTTATAACTGTCTAACTCTCCTCAGGTCCCTAGGAAGAGCATCCTTAAAGTCGCCGTCAATGTTCCCGATGACGAGGACGATGCTACGCAGTCAATGGACATTACTCGCGATTATCGCGAGTTCAATAACTATACTGCTCGAAAGTCGCTGGGTCGGCGTGTTAGTTTTGCCAATCATGCCCACGTTCGCCTGTTCGAAGTACCGGACCACAACACCAATAGCACGGCTTCGCCTCAGTCGTCACCTGCTGCCGCAGAAGATGAGAGACCTAGAGCTACAAACGACGAAAATGCCTATCCCGGTGCGGCAATGTCTCGCCGCCGTAGCTCCGTTCGCAGATCAGTAGCCTTTAGCGAAGGCGGTGGAGAGGAATCGATGGACATGGACTCTGATGATGTAGGCTTTTCACCAGCCGCATTCTTCAGAGCCGAGGATGAATTCGCTGTGGACGATGGTTTTGACGACGAGAATGGGCTATCAGACGGCGACGACATGGATGTGACGGAAGCCATCTCGCGGAACATTATTCGAAAACGATCCCTCTCCCTTGGAGTGTCTCGGCAACCACTCGCGAACCTTTCCGTCCCTCAGCCATCTACAGAAACCCACAGCGACCAGCAGGAGCTACCCGACGAACACTCTTATGCCGAAGAGGGGTCCGAGCAATCGCAGTCCTTCACTTCTGAAGGTGATGTTTCCCAGCCCATGGAGTTCACGGTACCTCTCATCCGTCCTCCTGAGCCACCTAGCCAGGCATGGCTGGCACTGCGCTCTGCCACGCACTCCGGAAACGCACCGTATACGCCATCTTTGGATGACGATGAAGACGACGGAGTTCAAGAAATGGAGCTCACTGATGCGGTCTCGAGGTTACAGGCCGCTCGCGCGTCACTTGACCTCGGAGAGGTCAATGGCGAGGAGGAGGGGCAACACGACAGTTTCACAAGCACGGAAGATAGCTTTGTGGATGAGGACGTTGGGAATGGCGAGGACGGAAATCACACAGTTAACGTCACTCAACTACTGCGCCGAGTCAGTCTGGGTCCAAGTGCGGATTCCACTATGGACGTGACCTCTGTTTACAACAGTCAAGAACAATCGAGGGAGGACGTGATCAACCAAGCAGTACCCGATCCACCTTCGTTGGCTCCTCCCACCGAGACGCAGGGAATCTATCCAGCCACGCCTGAATCACCCACATCCCTCCCATCCCTCCCGTCTACCGCCGACGGTCAAGGATTGTACCCAGCTATACCTGATGATGACGAGCATGTCCCTTCTATTGCTACCCTTGCAGATCATCCAGTTCGTGCGCCATCAAACAGACCATCTGTCTTCAGCGCTCCGCAACCTGTAGTTCCGCCGACAAAACCTCCCCCATCCGCACAACCTCCACCGCCCACTACCGTCCCCAAACCATTCAATTTATCTACGCCGCGGTTTCACCCCCCTGCATCACCCACTCGCTCACGTCCACCCTCTCCCTCCAAACCACCTCCTTCGCCGAAGAAGTTCTCCGCAGCATTTGCTCCACCTGTCGTGCGCCCTTCTCCGAAGAAGCGACCAAATGACACTGCTGATACCCGACCAAGTCCAGCGAAGAGACTCGCAGGCCCGGAGAAGCTATCAGCTGCTCCAATCGGTGGTGCCAGCGTGCCTGCCCAGCCTGCGCGAGCTCCAGCCAAGCTATCACCGAGAAAGGCGGCTCCCTTCCAAGTAGAGCCTCAGGCGCAGCAGCTTGCTGTTGCACCAAATAAACGCGCCTCAGTTGGTTTCCGGCGACCATCGGGGTACTTTTCTCAGCGGAAGAGTCTTGCAGGTGCAACTCCAGAGCCAATGTTGGCGGGCGATGAGGTCAGCCAAACTGCCCGAGCCTCCCCCGCTAAGAAGGCAGCAATTGCACTTGGGAGAAAGAGTGTCGGGTTCATTGGGGACTCTGATACCGAAGCGTGGAACAGGTTTGATGCTGCCGCAGAAAGAGAAGGAGCTCGCAGAAGCATCGCAAGTCGCGAGTTGGCGTTAACAGGAGAGAGCGATGATCCTGGTCGGGAGCTTGAGTCAACTTCAGAACAGCCCCCTCATCCCGGACAACCAGATGCGTCCCCACTTGAAGCCCGGGCTGAAGACATGCCCGGACGTGCATATCCGCGTCCCCAGAGTCCTACGCCTATCCTGGATGAACTTCCCACCCCGGATGACATGGAACAAGACCAAACAGATGACTACGATGTAGAACATAATGACAACGATGACACCCAGATTAACCCCACCGAACAATGGCGAGGACAAGTCGAAGAAGGAGACCCGGGAGACGACGACGGCCCCCAGGTATCTGTTGAACAGTTCTTCGAGATGACCGGTATTCGATTCATGGACGAGATCGCTGCACCTCGACGTTCGACAATCCATCCCTCTGCACTGCGTCCCTCACGAAGGGCGTCGACTGAAGGCGACATACCCCTAGCGGAATACGTGGTTGCTATGGCTGTGGATGTTCCCCAACTGGAGCTCTACACGCATGTCAGCAAGGACTTGCAAGCTTGGATTGAACGCATCAAGGAGATATATAAGGAGGCGGAAGAAGAAGCGCTGAAAATGACCCCTCAACTATTCCAGGAGTTTGTCACAGCGGACGAGAGCGGACAAGCAGAGTTGTTGCACCAGCTCAAATTGATCAAGGTGCACAATCATGCGCAAGCCAAGTCGGAGTGGTACGATTGGAAGACGCAATGGGTAGAGCAGCTGTACCAGAAAGCAGACGAAGGCTTCGAGAACATGGAAGCGGTAAGTTGCTTCATTCCAATCACTGAAGGTGCCTCATGTGTCGTTCAGGACGCCAAACTTCTCGAGGGAATCATACGTCAAACCCAGGACATGGTTCCTACTCTTCAGCGAGAGTACGACCAGCTCATGGAGGAGCTCGCGAAGGAAAAGGCCGAAGTCGCCGAACTGGAGGGCTGCGATCAGGACTACCTAAATGAGCTCAAAGTGACAATTGCTGAGCAAGGGTATGCCTATGTCATTCAAAAATGTTATACACAGCTGCTAACGAGGAACTAGTGTGGAGCTCGACACCTTCCGTGCAGATGTCGAAGAGGCAACGGCGAAACTCGATCGCCTCCATGAGAAGCTCGACGAAGTGGAGACGCAGAAGAAAGAAACCGCATCAGCTATAGAAAAGGCGGAACGGGGCATTCACCTGCAAAAGAACAGCACGCGCGCAGAAGTTTTCCAGCTCAAAGGTCAGTCACGACCTTTGAAGACTACGAGAGTGCTCAATCGGCTGTACAGATGAGCTGGAGGCTCTGCAGAATCTACATATGTGGAAAGCAACTAAAATTTTCCCTGATTTGTTTGAATTTACTTACGCCTCGAGTTACTCTGTCTCCATCCCTTGCATAAAGTTCCGTCCAGTCGCTGCAGATATCCAAATCAGACGCACTGAGAATGCCAAGACGAAGTACAAGGAAGCCTTCCCAATCATGAGCGCATTGATGCTGCGCACGGCGAAGCAGCTCGTTACTCGAGCTGAGGATCAGAGCATCCGTCAAGTGCGAACCTATTTCACCTACATTTGACCTCACGCGAAGCTGACTGCCTTAATGTTAAGATCGTCCAGCGTCTTGGTGACTACTGGTCGTCTTGCTCACAGCTGCAGGCCCAGCTCAAGCTAGTAGCGATCAAGTATCCCGTCTCGATCGAGGAGAAGCCCTCCGGCTTCTCTGCCACAACAACAATCTTGTTCCCAAGCGTCAAAGCCAAGGCGCTGATATCATTTATATTTGATACCCCCAATTTCTCGTCATGGCCGATGTTCATCCACTCAACGCGCTGCGAGGTGAAGGTGGCATACGGTCCTATCGAGTAAGTACCGTCGTTGGCGCTTTCTATCCATGCATTAACACCCTCCAGTCGAGATACCATCCAGAATGCTGTCACTGCACGCTTGCAGCAAGCTACTCCGATCAACAACCATGCATGCTTGTTGGATGCCTGCATGGAAGCTTCGGACTGTTTTGCATAAACCCTACCATGTTGACATACCTTTATTGTATCTATAATTGTAATAATCGTGAAAGTCGTAATCTGATTCCAGATATTGTACTTAAGTACAAGGGATTATAAAGGACATGACGAATAAGCGTGGACATGACTTGAGACCAAGATGGGGTATGCGATACAATGATTTGAAAGACGTAAATGAGATCATGAATGTGGCCTGGCAGAATAGAGATGAGACCCTTCACAATAAAGCTTGCTTAAAGGACCTACATGAATTAGGCAAGTAGACCCTGCAACTGACTCCGGTTGTGATCCAGCACAGCCAAGAAGACGTTTAACGTCTGACGGGCGGTTTGTAGATTGTTCCTCTCATCCTCAGCTTGGTCTTTCACTGAAGACCACAAGAAGGCGGCACTCTTAGCGGCACATG
>KN819323.1:764140-775304 GCA_000827475.1 Paxillus involutus ATCC 200175
ACATACCTTTATTGTATCTATAATTGTAATAATCGTGAAAGTCGTAATCTGATTCCAGATGTTGTACTTAAGTACAAGGGATTATAAAGGACATGACGAGTAGGAGTGGACATGACTTGAGACCAAGATGGGGTATGCGATACAATGATTTGAAAGACGTAAATGAGATCATGAATGTGGCCTGGCAGAAGAGAGATGAGACCCTTCACAATAAAGCTTGCTTAAAGGACCTACATGAATTAGGCAAGTAGACCCTGCAACTGACTCCGGTTGTGATCCAGCACAGCCAAGAAGACGTTTAACGTCTGACGGGCGGTTTGTAGATTGTTCCTCTCATCCTCAGCTTGGTCTTTCACTGAAGACCACAAGAAGGCGGCACTCTTAGCGGCACATGACACCTCCCAGCTTCGATGCGCGTTGGCAAGAATGGCATGGCATGAGGACTGAGCTTCCTTCTGACCGCGTTCGAAACCTGCTTCTGCGGCTTGCTCGCACCGAGCCTCCGAATGTCTCAGCTCATCCTGAAGCGATATCGTGAATGCTGCCCGTTCTTCGTCCATCCTTTCCCTCGCCTCTACACTCGCATGAAGCTGTTCCTCAAGTACAGATATTTGCTTGGCAAGTTCCTCTGTCTCCATGATGCGAGACTCCTTCGCAGCCTGAAGTTGTGCCTCGAGCTCCTGCAAGCGCCCAAGTCGCTCTTTCGCCACATTTTCGGCCTGGGCGACTTGCAAACGAAGTAGGGTGACGGTGCCAGAATCCATAGGTGGTGGGAGCTCGGTGGATGTCTCAAACACCGAGGAGAGATGATAAACCGCAGGTGAAGGCGTCACATCGGGAAGAAGGACTTGCGAGATCGAACCGTACCCAGCGGGCGAGGGCATCGTAGACAAACTGGGAGTCTCTGGGACCTCCAGACTAATGGCACTCACGTTAGGTGAGGGACCGCCCGGAGTGAACGGCGCAGTGATATCCGCCAACATGCTCTCTATTTCCTCATGCGCGAGCAAGTGGGAGCTGTCAGCCGTCATTTGCTCCCACGAGAAGATTGAACCACGGTTCTGGTCATTGGTGCGACCTCTAGGTCGTAGGGCCGGTGAGCTCTCTGATGCTGGAGGTAAGGGCGACAAGTACGAAAGGTTAGCACGAGTCGGGAGCAAGCTGGACGGACGGGAGGGTGTTTGAGGCTGTGACTTGGCGGGTAGGTACCTGGTCGTTTGGATCCTCGGGATTGCAGGAGTAGGTGCTGCAAGAGATGCCACAGGCGCAAGGAGAAGCTCTACGTCACAAACGTCCATACTGTCCTCGCTATTGCCTTCACCAAGATGTGGAGGTTTCGTGGGGGAGTCCTGCCCGTTATCGCCAAGACTGACGACAGAGATACGTCGCGAATGATGGGCAAGCGGCGACTCTGGTACTTGACGATTGGTGCTTCGCAATGGACTGAGAGCTTGACCGGAGGCATTGGAACGCCCAAAACCAAAGGCGTTCTTGAGGGATGGTATGTTTGACGGCGAGGGTTGCGTGCAAGAGGAGCTGCAGGAAGAAGTTGACGAAGGTGGTCGTGTGACCGCGGCTCGCGTGGGTGACGAGGTCGCCGCTGTTTTGACAGTCTTCGTTGGCCGTAAGGACCCGGAACGCGCGAGAGATGCACTGGATTTGGCGGGCGATGGTTGAGTAATCTTCGATTTGGAAGGTGTCGATGGTGTGGTGGGACTAGGAAGGTTGACTTTGACCGCCAATGCTCTGTGTGGCAAGGGGCTAATAGGTCTCCCGGTTTTTCCCGCAGGAGAACGCAGGGTGCGTTTGCTCTTCGGTGAGTCCCTTAAGTCACCGTCATCCTCTTCTGAGGTACTTAGCCGTCGCCGTGTTCCTACGCGAGCAGGGGAGGCAGGCTTCTTCGTGGGCTCAATGAGAGCCGACTTGGGCCTATACTTTGGTAAAGCAGAAGAAATAGTCGCAGAGGCGGTCTTTGGACGCAAGGTAGACGAGCGTCGGGTAATAGGACTTGACGGGTGAGCCTGTTCCACAGACTTAATACCATGTTCATCTGAAGAGGTGGCATGCCTGAGGAGACCAGACTGTCTCCTACTACTGCGAGTGATAGTCTTGTTGGTGGGGGATCCGTCTTCCTTCCCATGCGGGGGTGAGGGTGACTTTGATTTATGAGACATGATACCTGTCTGGGGAATCGCGGTGCTGTTCATGAGTGCAATGGCACTGAGGCGACGAGAGGAGGACTCCTTTGATTTCTTGGGGGCTTTCTCTGCTGCAGACGCGCGGCCGCGGGGGTCCTTGTTTATCACGTCGGCAAGGGCCTTTCCCACTGAGGTGAAATTGAGGGACTGGCGGATGGAGCTACGTGTTGAGAACTTGACTGGCCGTGATGGCTTGGAGGTAGTTTCCGACGACATGAGGAAGATCGTAGTAGATGCACTGTGAATGTCTCCAGGTTAAGAACTCGAGTGAGTGTTCAGGAAATGAGTAGTATGCAGTGTGATTGTTGGCCTTGCAGATCGTCACGATTCTAAGGGGACTGTTCTTTTTCGAACCGGACGTCGTTGGTCTCGAACCGTGGGCGTAAATGACCGTGTTTGTCTTTGTTGCATCAACGCGTCGTTACCACATAAATCTACCTACTCCTTCCCGCTCTTTGTACAAGAACACGTATATCGTCACAAAATTTATAACCGCATACCACACCCCTTCAACCACCAACCCAACTGAGCGCATATCCACCACCTGAGCTCGCAAGAGTATATATGGAACCAGGAAATACCGAGGTTCTAAAAGTGGTGTAGGAAGGAGTGTTGGCATTATTGCAATGGGCAGGATCAGGGTCTGCAGCAGTGTCTGATCAGGGGCTGGTGGATTACATTTAGGGTCAGAAGTCAACCTTCCTCGATCTCAAAAATGACCAGCAATCTCACCAACACGAAGCCACCACGCCCAGGCGCAGGCTTGGTATCCGGGTATAAACAGGTATGGCACAATGCGATGTAGCATGAACACCCGGCGCCAGACATAGAAAGTGTAGTGGCGATTGTCAGCGAGTAGGAACGGATGGTGAATCCTGCGCATCGTCCAAAAACAGAAGATCAGATGCGATGATAGACATGGGTAGATGGACTCACGTGAACCGGTGCACTGTAAATGCCATGAATGCTGAAAGCAAGGCAGTGAACACAAGTCTCCTGTGGCACTTATCAGCAACTTCTCCAGAATTGATGCATGATCCCCGGTAGACACACCCTTTGCTCCCAAACATGCGATGCGCAACTTCCTTTCCAAGCTTGAACAGGCCCCCATGACCAAAAACGACAGCAGGCCATCCCATCAACGTCGCAAACGCGGTAAAGTAGTACAACTGGGGCACATGCAGCACAGGAACGTGATTAGCCTTGTCACCTGCAACGCGGAATGGCGTCTCATCAAATTTACGACAAAGTAAATAGTCCCCGGGATCCACGCACCTAGCACGATGCCACCGTTCCAGAACACGAATGCCCCGAACATTACCAATGCAAGCATGTAAGGTACAGACGTGAAGAGGAGCTCCGGCAATGCGGCCGGCGCACTGATGATCGATCTCAGAAAGTCCCCTGTAAGTTTAACCGACAGCTGTGGTTAGTGAACTTGGGTGACATTCGTACCACTCGCCTGGACCAGCGGATAATGCAGGTGGATCGTGCAACGACGCATTTCCGCGTTTGAATCGCAGACGCATAAGCTGGCTAATGGCGAATGCATACATTACCCATATGATATTCGTTTGACGGAAGAAACAGCTAATCACACCAAACTAGGAGAGATGACTTTTGAGGACGAATTTTTACAATACACTAACTGGTGTATAGGACGCACCACTGCAGCAGACCAATGCCGATCTTGCGTGGCAAGTATCATTGTGAACAGGACTGAAACAAGACTGGGCACCTCCGTGTAGTATAGGAATCCATAGAACCAAGCAATCGGAAATGTGGATAAAATGAGTGCTTCGGCAGTAGGTGCAAGTAATGGAGGGGGTCGGCGACGTTGGTGAAACGCAAGAAGCCGGGTAAGGAAGAGTGGAAGGGTGAGCAGCGTCAGGGTTACTGTAAATCGCAACAAGGACATGTTGCAGCGAAACGTGAAGATGCGGTGGATCAAAACACTGAGAATGTACCTGCACCGCAGCTCGTTACAAGAACGAACGCGGAATGAACGCTTGGACCACATACAGTCCAGGTGGTGTAGTAATCTTTGGGTCCCAGGTCGACCACTCTCCCCTGCAGAATGCCTGTGCTTGCGGGACATGGAAGGGCTCATCCTACCAATCGCCGCCACGGGGGTCAGCGGGGCAGTGGTACTTCTGCAAATGCGACACGCTCACCATGTATGGTTCGGTGACTGCATTATTGAACTCTTTGAGTAGGGACACCGCGACACCGCAGTAGGAGAGATACAGTATTCTCGTGCCCGGCGACATCCGCTGACGGTGACCACGGTGAGCTGAGTGTGAAGTTGCTTGAAGCTAGGTTTCTCGACGTTAAAACTTGAGGGTGGGTTCAATGACTAGAGGTGACGGAAGCAATTTCGGCACGATCACTAGCAACTTGAGTCCCGCAGTGTGGGGACGTAAACATCACGGATGAGGACGGTGACACCCCAATCACCCACGTCCACCAACAACTGCGGTATCTTCACGGGCAGTCGCGAGGTGCATCTCGGCCGCTCTATCACTAGCCTATATTTCACACATATTCGAACAGACTTTGAGCACGTCAAATCCCCACACGAGCCCAGAGAGAACAGCTGCAAGCGATGTGTCCCGTGGCCACGCTTCAAGTTACCCTCCCTTCGCCATCTTGACGCTCAGAGTTGGTTTTATAAGTTGGAATCTGGTCGACGAGCTCGAAGGACTTGCATTCTGCATCATATTTTTGCTATCAACATTGTCCCGTCATTGGACTATACGTACGCATCAGAGGAACGTATTGTGGAAGAAGTGTCGTTGCGAAGTATGCCTTCCCCACACGACCGGTTAGGCTCTGGTACTTTGTGTCTGACATTGACTTTCTCCATATTCATCTACATAAACTAGATGAAAGGAATGTCACACCAATCAATTTGGAAGGACTAAGTTGTCCGAGGCTGGGATAGGTCGTTCAGCCTGAGGCGTGATCCGAGCACCGTGACGACGCTGCTTCGAGTTCCCGTAGTCGACAACAGCGGACTATTAGGGCACATCTGTGAGTTACTCCACGACTCAAAACTGATAACCACTTACATGCGCAGTTACTCTGTTGTCCTACAGTACCACAGTACCAGGCTCCCATTTCACCCTGGCTTGCAGGTCACCACTCTTGTCGACATGGTCGTAGAGGAATTTAAGAATCGTCTCTGCTTGTCGTCAGCTCACGCAGTCCTACTTGTTGGAGCTAACCTCACCTGACTCTTCACGCTTCAAGCCGACGATGCGTTTTGTGAATTGCTTGTTCACATAGAGGGCTTCCTCGCCAGTTACTAGGTGACGTCTTACGATGGGATGGATGTGCTCTACGGGCTCGCGCCTGACTACACCTCCCCGCTTTCCGGACCGGGAGAAGTTGGCTTGTTCGACCCCAGAGTGCACTGCGCTCAGCGTACGCAAGAATGCAACGAATGACGGTGAGAGTTTCTTGAGGGTCGACACCTGCGAAGTAAATAACGTGTCGCCACCCGTCGTAGGTTGGGAGAGTAGGAAGAAGGTAGTGAGACCAGGAGGCTGAAGTTCGTACGACACGTCTAAATGCCAGACAGTGGACGTGATGCTGTCTTGAAAGTCGACTTTGCATCCCTGTCGAGTCAAGGCATCAGAACCTAATTCACAGGGAAACTGCCGGTGACTTGACTTGTATACGAGATGGATTTGTGGGTAATCCTTGGGGTGGCCGGAGGTCGGGTGTACATGCAACCTACATGGTAAGTGGTAAGCTGACGGGAACGAACGTTGCATGCAGATAACACGGGCAAGGGGCACAGCTCAACGAGTACTGCATTAGTTTAACAATGGAGAAGCTCGACCAACCTTCCAAAATGCCGGCCCCATTCCAGGTAAGCTTCTGGGGTTTGATCGATGAAGTCTGACTGGTCCCTGAAGACCATCAAACCACGTCTGGCAACCTATTGTTCAGCAGGTTATCGCTCTGGGAACTCTGCTAATGCTGTTCCTCGTTACCTCTAGTGCGAGCTGGTCCCTTGCATCACTATCAAGAGCCGTGAGATGAATGCCGCGGATCTCAGTGCCTAAATTTGGAGTCAGCTCGATTACGCTCGTTGCAGCATTCAAGAATGCGCGGGGATCTGGGTGTTTGAGGGCACGCAGGGCAGGGTCGACATGGTCGAAGGGCTCGAGGGGAGGATATGTGTCCCGAGAGGAGTGGGGCAGAAGATGAGCATATTTGTATGTCTCCTCTTTACGTTCCTCTTTCGGCCCATCTTCTGCACTAAGAGTTGTGGTAGAAGTCGACCGAGTGACTGTTTCAATAGTAGACATTGTAACTTCTCAGTTGTAAACGATAGTGAGATATGAGACACAGGACGGAGCTACTGTATTATTATAAAGGTAGTGTTCGCCATCGTGAGTGAGTAAGTCGTCATCTCATGGCGTTGGGATATTAATATTGTTGACCCGATGTCAGTAGGGGTTCACCTGACCCAACGGCGAGATAGCAGGAATTGCCTGATCAGACTCAGCTCACCAGGCATAGAAGTCTTGCCAGTGAAAGACGCAAAACTAGCGTGAATGTGTGTGAACTGGTCCGGGAGAACGCGAACGCGGTATTGGGTCGCCGCGATAAGGACAGGTGGGCGTTCGATGGGTGAACGAAATGACATGATTTCGCGGTTGTGGGTTACTGTCCAGAATGGCTTTGCAATGCACTGGCAGTGCTTTGATGACTCGCAGACGGGAAGGAAATGATGGTCTTTGGCAAGCCAAGAGGTGGTGACACGGCAAAAGGGTGAAGCGGTGGCATATTCCTCAACGTAACAATGGGCGAATTCACGTCCAGAAAACGTAAGACTAGCAAGAATTCGACGGAGGATGATGGAGGTGCTGGTAGCTATGCATGTACTTGCCAGCGAGCCCGCGACATACCAGATATCGGCGGAAGTAAAAGCCGCGATAAGATAAGATGCAGATCATACCCAAATAAGGTAATGGACTGTTATTGTCTTCGCTTGACCTCTCGGACTCATGACCAAACCTTCTCCGCTAGTAACACAATAACGACCTGTCTCAACTTGACCTTGCCAGACAATAAGCGGTATTTCACCCAAGGAGTACATCGTTTACCCCGTGTAACCCTCCTCTTGGCAGGCCGCATCAGACCAGCTACCTTAGGTCGGACCTGTGCCCCCACACACAGCACTTTGTGCATGTATCTGTAACACCCTCATACTCGGAATAACAGGCTTCCAGTGCGAAGATCACGGGAACATAGCGTATTCGCATAATCTCAGTCATCGGAGAGACCGTGATTAATTTCGCCTTTTTTTTGTTCTGCCGAACCTCGCCCAGTATGGCTCTCCCAGCCTTTTGTCTTACTGTGGACCTTGTCAAATCGGGCTTATTGTCTCGCAATTATGTCGCGCTTACAAGTCCCGGAAGCCTTCCACATGTGGAGCATCTTACTATACTGGGCCTTCGCCCTGTGGAACGTACACCAGGATGTGGTCGAGCGGACCCTAACCGACGAGCTTCAAAAGGTCTCCAATTCTCGTAGCAAGGTCAAAACGCTTCCCCCCGCCCAGTGCTCCTTGTTTACGCCTTTTCCTTCGCAGCGGCTTGCTATCCCCCCCTGACCTTGGAATTGGTTACGCCATGGAGCCGAGAGTGTACAGCAGTGCGACAAATATTGTTCACCTCCCCACCCCGCGTCACCGAGCTGTCCCAGATGTTCCCGAGGATGTGGACTTCCTCATGGAACACTTGAACGACCCCAACTTTGACTACACCTCCGAGACCCATTCTATCTCTGAGTCAAGTACAGAGGTGTACGAACTCGAACGGAAGAAGGTATCGGACACCTACTCCACACGTACTTCAGATTTCGATGCCCGGTCTGGCGTCGAGTCTACAAGGTATTCTACCGCATCGCGGACAGACGCCGCATTCGAATATGATGAGTTAGTCTACCCGCATCCCCTTAATCCAATCTTCTTCTAACCACGCACTCGACAGTGAATCACCTTACGCTGAGGTACGCGCAGCCGTGTCCAGCATCGACGACCCTACTATTCCCGTCAATACATTCCGCACGTGGTTCCTTGGTCTATTCTACACCATTGTAATTTCTGCAATGAATCAGTTCTTCTCCATGCGGTGTAAGTTTGCTATCCCTACGGCCCACTGTCTCTCTGACATTCTCCCTTCAGACCCCTCTGTCATCATCACAGGCGTAGTAGCTCAGTTGACCGCATTGCCCCTTGGCAAAGGCCTCGAGCGCATCCTTCCCACTACCCGCTTCCGTGTCCTCGGATACACTTGGTCGTTCAATCCTGGTCCCTTCAACATGAAGGAGCATGTTCTCATCACCGTCATGGCGAACGTAGTCGTCAGCGGCGCCTATGCCACCGACATTGTTGCTACCCAGCGTGCCTTTTACAACCAGACGCTCAGCAACACCTACCAAATCTGCCTTGTCCTCTCGACGCAATTGATCGGCTTCTCCTTGGGTGGTCTCCTCCGCCGTTTCCTCGTCTACCCTAGTAGCATGATCTGGCCTGGTGCCTTGGTCAACTCCGCACTTTTCAACACTCTCCACAGAGCGTATGGCAAGCCTGAGCGTCGCCACATCTCCAGGGAGAAGTTCTTCGCCATTGCCGTTGCATCCAGCTTTGTCTGGTACTTCGTTCCCGGCTTCCTCTGGACGGGGCTAAGCGTTTTCAACTGGGTGTGCTGGATTGCACCCAACAACGTTGTCGTCAACACCTTGTTCGGAACGTCAACAGGACTTGGAATGGGCATCTTCACCTTTGACTGGTCCATGATCTCGTACATTGGCAGCCCTCTCGTGACACCGGTTCGTTGTCTTTTTGGATCGGAGAACTGGTATTGATCTTGTTCTTACAGTGGTGGTCAGAAGCGAACACAGGTGTTGGTCTGGTCGTCTGTTTCTGGATCATCGCCCCGATCCTGTACTGTATGTCATCTCCTGTTCTTCTCGAAGGCTGATTTTAACCGTAACTCTTTTAGATACCAACAGTTTCTTCATGAGTTACTTGCCCATGTCATCGTACATGACGTTCGATAACACCGGCATGCCGTACGATCCGACACAAATTGTCACCGACGGTGTCTTCGATCTGGCGAAGTATGAAGCGTATTCTCCAGCCTTCATTCCGGCTACATTGGCGGTTGCATACGGTGTTGCATTTGCTGCTTTCGCATCAGTGGTCGTCCATACAGCTCGTAAGTCCTCTACTCTATGCAGTTTTTCTTTTCTGAACACCCTTCTCCAGTGTGGTACCGCAACGATATCCTGAAACGCTTCAGAAGCAATCTCAAGGACGAGCGTGATGTGCACTCGCGCCTCATGCAAGCATACCCTGAAGTACCTCAATGGTGGTATGCACTACTGGGGATTGTAATGCTTATCCTCCTCTTCGTCACTGTGGAAGTTTACCCCACCGAGCTTCCCATCTGGGCCGTTTGCGTTGCATTATTCGTAGCTGCAGTCATGTCCATTCCCGTCGGCATGCTCCAGGCCATCACAAATCAGCAGGTCGCACTCGACGTCATGTACGAGCTTATCGGTGGCTACCTCCTCCCAGGCAAGCCTGTGGCTGTCATGATCTTCAAGGGCGCTGCGTATGCTGGAACGAACCAAGCAGTCGGTTTCTCTGGTGACCTGAAGCTGGGTCACTACATGAAGGTCCCTCCGCGCATTATGTTTATCGGACAGGTGGTTGCCGCCTTCGTCAGCAGCATCGTCGTCACTGTCGTGCAGAGCTGGATGTTTGCAAACATCGTCGACATCTGCCAACCAAATCAACCCCAGTTCTTCATCTGTCCTTCCACCAATGTATTCGCCACGTCCTCTCTCCTATGGGGAGGCATTGGTCCTCAGAGAATATTCAGCCCTGGATCCATGTATAGCCCGTTGCTCTGGTTCTTCTTCGCCGGCGCCCTTCTCCCAATCCCCTTCTACTATCTCGCTCGTCGTTATCCTCTCTCCTACTGGCGTTATATCAACATCCCCGTCCTCTTCGCTGGCATCGGTGCTATGCCTCCTGCGACCGGTATCAACTATTCCTCGTGGATCCTCGTCGGGTTCTTCTTCCAGTGGTTCATGCGCCGCTACCACTTCCGCTGGTGGATGCGCTACAACTACATTCTCTCTGCCGGTCTTGACGCCGGTGTCGCCATTAGCTTAATCGTCATATTCTTCGCTCTGCAGATGCCCAAGGGCGGTATCACGCTCAACTGGTGGGGCAATACTGCATGGCAAAAAACCGCCGACGCCTTCGGTACGCCACTGTATGTGATGCCTCCAGGACAGACTTTCGGCCCGTCAACATGGTGATCACAAATTTCCGACACCACACATTCAAAAAAACTTAACATCAAAATCACGATTCTGGTTTGGGGATGGATACTGTATTCTTATAACCTGTAGATTCTTGCACGACTCGTTCGATATTTTCCCTGATGTCCGGTGGCCAACTTCCACAATTTCTTCGCGTCGCTATGCTCCGACCGCACCACTCTCATTTCTAAAGTGTTTTCTCATCATTGCATACCACGCATTACCATTATTTCTTTCGTGTTTCACACTTTTGTTCAACATTCACGCATTGTATGTACCAAGTACGCTTGAAATACATTCATTAAACCCACCATAGCGGAGACCTCCCAGTTGAAACTCTTCGGTCTGTCTAGGTGAGACTAGTAGAAATGCACGCACCTCAGATCAAATTGATTAGAGGCAACGCTTGGCAGCCTGCAATCGAATTTTTATTAAGAACGTTTCCGTACATACCAACGGTCCCGGTCAGCGGGAAGTCTCCGAGTCGACATTTCGATAGAGCCTCTGGCAAGACCGTGTCCTTACAACAAACCAGGTATTTATCATGGGGATAGGCATCGGTCAGTTCAATGTTGCCGAAGCTCAGGTCAGGGCGTATTTAACAAGTAAAA
>KN819323.1:775324-790137 GCA_000827475.1 Paxillus involutus ATCC 200175
TTCTTGCACGACTCGTTCGTATATTTTCCCTGATGTCCGGTGGCCAACTTCCACAATTTCTTCGCGTCGCTTTGGCCCTTATGCTCCGACCGCACCACTCTCATTTCTAAAGTGTTTTCTCATCATTGCATACCACGCATTACCATTATTTCTTTCGTGTTTCACACTTTTGTTCAACATTCACGCATTGTATGTACCAAGTACGCTTGAAATACATTCATTAAACCCACCATAGCGGAGACCTGGCGACTGTCCCAGTTGAAACTCTTCGGTCTGTCTAGGTGAGACTAGAAATGCACGCACCTCAGATCAAATTGATTAGAGCTTGGCAGCCTGCAATCGGATTTTTATTAAGAACGTTTCCGTACATACCATGTTACACGGGAAGTCTCCGTTCGATAGAGCCTCTGGCAAGACCGTGTCCTTACAACAAACCAGGTGTTTATGATGGGGATAGGCATCGGTCAGTTCAATGTGACCAAAGCTCAGGTCATGGCGTATTTTAACAAGTAAGAAGTCAGTACAACTACTCAGGCAAACCCCAAATCCTGACCTCTCTCCCGCTAGTGGCCCAAATCTCCTTGCCATGGTCACCAAACACGACATCAGTCACATCACTTGCCTCCTCGAAGCGAACAAGTTCCTCCCATGTCTTGTGCGCGAATAAGTGGACACCCTCGTTGCCGCCGACAGCGAAATAATTGGCGCTATAGTCATAGGCAACTTTATTGATCTTGAACGAGTCACCAAGAGATATGGAGTGTGCTGCTTTCATCTTCCTCAGGTCCCAGATGGCGACAGACGATAGGCTATCGGGTGCAAGAAGGTGGTAACCGTTCTCCGAGAAGGCGAGCGTGGTGACTGAGAACGGTGTGCCTTCTGGAGGCGAGATGATAGCGGCCACAGCACCTGTCCGGACATCACAAAGTTGAATCTTCGACGAAGGCATGCCGAGGGCAAGCAGTGCACCGTCTGGGTGGATGGCAAGTGAATGAAAGGGTTCGTCCGACGGTGCAGAATGGTACACCTGAGTGAAGTTGGAAAGCTCGTGGATGGAGTACGTTTTGTCGAGGGAAGAATATGCGACTAGCGTGGACGTGGGGTGAACCACCAGACCCGTCAAGTCACCCTTATGCGTCCTGATCGTTGCCTTCGGCAGGTACTCCCCAGAAGTACTGTCATGAGACCAGATTTTGGCAATCTTGTCGGCACCAGCAGACAGCACCAAAGTGCTGTCGCCCGCTCGTTCTCGGAAACTAACATGATTGACCTTCTTGGTATGCCCCTTGAGTGACGCCAGCACCTTGTCTGTGCCTCTGTCGTAGAGCTGCACAATTTTGTCGTTGCCACCAGTCAAAAACTGCGAAGGGTTCGTGCGCGAAACGGCGATGGAGTTTATGCCCGCAGGAGAGGCAGAGTGAAGGGAGGGAATGGTATGTTTCCCAGTGAAAGTCTTGATCTCGGCAACGGTGGTGTAGCCAGCAGGTGCCTTGCGCTTCTTACGAGTAGCAGACAAAGTCTGTTGGGTTTCGTCGATTTGGTCGACAACTTCCTTTGGCAGAGCGGCTTCTTGAGGTGCCTCCTCCGCCATTTCAACGTCCCCACCGTTACTTGGAGCAGGAGCCATACCCATACTGGCCTGCACATTTACCAAAGCCCTGTATGTCCACCCGTTAGGCTATTGATTGAAGTTGTAAAAGCCAGGAAGACGTACTCTCTGGCAGCATCACGCTCTCTGATGAGACGTGCAACAACCCGACTAGCTGCGTCCTGTGCATAGAGCGCGTAACTGAGCTCCTGGCGGGTGTTGTTATATTGCTGTTTGAGGGCAAAGGTCTCCAACACGAGCGCGTCCCACTCATTTTGAAGGGTGTGAAGTAGCGCAGGAAAGGACGTCACAGTTGGTGGTCTGGGAGGTGCAGCCTTGGGGTCTAAAAGGCTTGTTAGTACGCAGAATAGCAGACACGAAAACTGCAAGACTGACTGGCTTTGATTGTCAAGAGGTCAGATTCCTCCAACTTTTCGCCAGTCAGCGGGTCGGTGCCGTTGTCGTTGATATATTTTAGGATGAGGCGACGTTCGTAGACATGACCGGACTTTGCGGAAACGACAGGGTCCTGAGGAGGCTCTCCAGAGATACCGCAGAAAAACATAATGTTACAGAGGTCTTGCAGAGGTCGAGGCTAGTTTTGTCGAGCCCAACTTGGACGCGTCCTACTGTCTTGTTTTCACTTGTTTGCGTTACTGATTCTCTCAATATCGAGCACTGACCATCGCGATGGCGGACAAGAAACAGCAGCTCGTTCTCTCAATCATAGATTTCCTCAACCAGTCTATACAAGATGGCACTGTAAAAGCCGATGATACAGAGAGTCTGGAGGTTGCAAGTCCGTTCACTGATTTTTCGATCTCTTGTTTGTCGCGACATATTTAATTCATTGACGCGTCTCCGCAGTCCAATGTATTGGCGAAGCCTTCGGTGTAGATCCGTCAGACGAAAAGCAACGCCAGAAGCTGAGCATCAAGCCAGCCAAGCTAGAGACAATATTCCAAGTCTTCCTCAAGACCAGGGACAGGGTGGGATCGGCACCCTCGGCTTCGACATCGACTCCTGCTGCGCCCAAGGCCCCATCAGCGGCTGACAAGACGAAAGCCGAAGTACACAAACAGGCAGGGAATGTCCACATGTCCGCCAAAAAGCACGATTTGGCAATTGAGTCGTATGACAAGGCAATCGCCCTTGATCCCTTGAACTCTGTCTACTTCTCCAACCGAGCGGCCGCCTACTCCAGCAAAGGAGACCACGCGTCTGCAGTTCTGGATGCAGAAAAGGCAATCGAGGTCGACCCCTCCTTCGTCAAGGCTTATTCTCGTCTTGGGTACGTCGTCCCTCACGGCGACATGCACACACGGGGCATTGAACATCTCTTGCAGACATGCTCAGTACAGTTTGGGAGATTACAAGGCCGCGGCGGACGCGTTTAGAAAAGGCGTCGAACTTGATCCGTCCAACGAGAATCTCAAATCAGGTCTCAAGAATGCGATGGCCCGCCTCCCTGCCGAGGACAACGATGACGATGGCCCTCCTCCGCTCATGCCCGAGGATCAAATTAACTCCTCGTCACCGAATCCTGCTGCTTCAGGTGGACTGCCAAACCTAGCTGGGATGGCAGACATGATGAGAGGAATGGGTGGAGGAGGGGCAGGAGGTATGCCCGACTTGGCAAGCATGATGAACAATCCTATGATGATGCAAATGGCACAACAAATGATGGCCAACGGTGGCTTGGAAAGATTAATGTCAAATCCGTCCGTGGCGAACATGGTACACTCTCTTACTTCGGTCTTTTGCTTCTGGATGTCTGATGCCTTCCATTTGCTATCAGATGAATCGTGTCCAGGGCAATGGATCGATGCCCTCGATGGAGGAAATCATGTCCGATCCCAGTTTGAGGAATCTGTACGTCCCTTTCAGACAGTTATCGAGACCTTGTTGATCAAGGCATAGTGCAAACCAATTTTCTGGTGGTAGACAATGAGATTCTGATTCTTGTGAGAATCTTGAGAACGATGTGCGGCATTTGATCACCTTTACTTTTCTTTTACTCAACATTTTTACGTCGGAATGCCAGGCACTGACAGAGGCTGGAGTCGCGAGAAAATCCATGTATTGTATACAATGCATAAACACACAGTGGAAGATGATATCCACCATTAAAAATAACGATAAGTAGTATCCATTACGGTGTGGAAAAGAGTGTGGAATATAACAGTTAGATGATATATAGCGTTAATCACATGCCTGCACAATACATATACACTGGACCAAGGGGACGAAGCAAGAGAACGATCAACGATCTGCACGAGAAACGAAAAGTCACCAGATGGCATCGAGTAAAATATCCAAGCAAAAACTCTACGAGTTAGGAACATTAGAACCTTAAGGAGGGCGAGGAGACGCCGCGGGGCCGCTGTTAGATCTCTGATGCTCACAAGGTGGTAGAGCAGGTCCTTGATAACGCATCTTCTCTGCCAATTTGCGACTAAGGGCAGGAGGCACGAGATCCAGCTGTTTGGGAAGCTCCGCCGGATGACCCTAAAATACTTGAATGGGTTACTCTGTAAAAAATAAAAATAAAAACCGCAATGCTTACATGGGCCAGGTGATAACGCAAGCCACTGAGTTGCTTATATCGGTTGGGGCAATGCTGGTGAGGGCACTGATACTGCTTCCTTGCCTTATCTTCCCCCTCGGTTGACGTGGATGCTTCCATGGACGCAGGAACGGAAAGACCACCTATATAGGAGACCACATACGTTGAGGTGATGGCATGTTGAAAATGAGCCTTTGAGCTGGCGTACACCCATTAGAAGATGTCCGCGATAAAAAATATTGAACTTACATCTGAAGATGGTACTGCAGCCCATTGATGCTCTGTTGCGTGCGTTAGCTAAATTTAGCCCACTCGAGGATGTGGTACACACCTTCCAAGATTTACCACATCCTTCAAGCCCACAGCGGTATGGTCTATTCCCTCCCGAGTCGTCCGGGTGTACAATTTTGTTATGATCCGAAAGGCCGCGCGAAGTGCAATAACGGGCAGAACTTGACGCCGCATTGGTCGGCCAGCAGCTCTCGTGGCCACAAGCATAGGGTTTGACGGAAGGACTGTGGGGAATGAGGGATGTCGACAACCTGTTTCAAGGATGAGACTTACTCGGGGGTAGCCTGAAGATCCGACGACAAACGCAACGGCGCTTGGGCGTCAGGTCGTTTCCTTGGAAGGGTCGAACGTGCTCTTTGTCTCGACAGGATGCGAAAGGTAGATGAATTTGGGTCATCAACGTCCGCAGATGATCCATCTAACGATAGCGGTCTCGTCGCATAAGGCGTTCCCATAACCTTGGGTACAGTAGGTGTACGATGAACGAATTGCGATGACTGTACAGAAGTGGAAGTATAATATTGGTCAAGTGTATTGTGAGCAGGTCCAGGCTCTAGGTGAGGAGTTGTGGTCGCGCTACGCTGGGGGAGATAGTGAGTTTCAGGTGGCGCAGTGGTTGGAGGCCTCGACAACGGGTGAACGTGGCGCTGAGCTGGCAGCACGTGGGCATGGTAATATTCGCCACGGTGTTCTTTCCCATGTGTCGTTTCCACCACTCGTGTACGAGGAGCATCGTGCTGATGAGCATTATGATAGCCAGCGCGTGGTTCGGAGAGAGAAAGCGGATCAGGAGGCAGCAAAGCGTGCTGGACGCTGACGTCAAGCTGTGGTTGTGGAGAAATGCGATAGTACCCGTCGGACCTGTCGAGAACCGAACCAACGAGAGCTGGAGACATGGATGAAGAAACGTGGCTTCCCTGCTGCTCCGCCATTTGTGAGGGTGCGAAATAGGGACCAGCAGAGCCTCCAGCTCGAAAAGAGTCGCTCTGTGGTGCTGATTGGCGTCGATTCACCAATGCAGTATGTGAAAGGCTGCGTTCCTCGTGTCGAACGGTTGCCGAGTAGTGATCGACCCGCACAGGATGTGGGGAGGGCGTGTGAATTGGGATGGCCGCGTGCGGAACACTCCGTTGGAGCTGATCGAATTGACAATCCTCGTACATGACGTTTTGATGCATGTCCCGAGTATAATCCGCTGCCTGGGTAGCTGGCGATGTGGAGCTACTGGGGTTGGTATGGCTTGACGAGGTAGATCCATAGTCGAAATGGGGAAGGGCTGCGGACGAAATATTGTCCGGCGGGACGGATACAGTTGGAGCAATTTGCGATTGGAGTTCTATAGAGGGTGTGGCTGGGGTGCCTTTTTCATACAGGAGTGCATGAAGGTGTGGTGACGACAAGGCCGAGCTTAGTGAAGAAGAGGAATAATGAAACGGAGCAGGGAAGTTGACTTGTGCAACAGATTGAGTTTGCCGCATTGCTGCTGACGGTTCACCTAGCGACTTTTCACCATTATGAGATCTTACATGTCTGAGATGAGGAGCGGGCAGTGTAGCAGAAGGGGCTGCGTCGTCCTGCGACATTCGATCACCCCAGTAAGTTGGAGGCTCGGCCATTGATACTGTTGGCCAGGCTGAAGTCGGACTGGGAAATGGGCCAAGCTGGACTGTAGGTGCGTTGGAAGTAACTGTTGAAGACGTTGCACCCTGAGGTTCGCTTAGCGGGACAGTCATTCTTTTGCGCTCGAGAAGCCTCCATCTAGCACCGAAAAACCCCGTGAGCAAGCGGGTACGTCAGCGAGAGCAAGCGAAGAGATACCTATTACGGCACCCTAGGCCACTACGTTGCAGTTCTAAACCGACCTGGCCCCATCTACCTCCCAACCGCTTGTACGCTTGAATCAGTTTCTCATCCTCCTCGGGAGTCCATTCATCTTTCTTCAAGGTGGGATCAAGAGCTTCGCGATAACGTTTGGAGCACGCGTCGTCGGTACGACCGGGGATATTCCTGGCGATGACGGCCCATTTCGCGGGATGGACCCCGTAAAGCTCCAAAAGAAGATTATCTTCTTCTTTTGTCCAGGCAGTTTTCTTCACGTTCGGTGATAGGGAATGTAGCCACCGCTGTGAATGATAGTGTGACATTGAGGCTCATGGATTAATGGTATGCGGATCGAGGCTTGCCTTCCTGCAGGCTTTATTAGTCCTTCCTGGGACTGATAAAGCGACTGCCTTCCAGTTGTCGACTTCGCCGTGTAGAACGACGGCATTGGCGAGGAGGTCGTCCTCCTGAGCACTCCAAGGACGCCCTACAGAGCGCTCGAGCATGATGATAAGTAGGAATAAAGAGAAGTATAGTGCAAGGAAAGACAGAGATGGTCAGTTAGTTAGTTAGTTGTTAGTTAGAATTGGTAGATCTTTGTTGAGGTACTTGATATTAATATGAGGCTGCCATCCAGGAGGAAGAACAGCCGCATCACTGATCACTCCGTAATGAAAACTAGCATTTCAACGATTACGTAATTTACTACTCTCTTTGTCGCTCCTGCACGCATCCTCAGAACTTGAAAGCTGTCCAGACCAAGTCCATCCATTCCATAAACACACAGCTCCGTCGCGCTCACTCCTTGCTGCCAACATGTCTCTTCTGCATGGCTACTCCGAGGATGAGGATGACTCCAACACGACCGATACCTTCGGACTCACCGCCATCCCCGCACCCAAGAAATTACGCACCCAAGACGATCAGAAAATAAGACCCGATGCCGCACCTCATGTCCTCGCGGAAGTATGGATCTTTCTCGTCTCCATCTCTACATACATACTTACTCAGAGCAACAGGACCCTCTCAATCAAACATCGCTCGTGACACGTCCAACAGACACACAAATGAACGTCAACATTCCCTACAGCGAAATGACGAAACCGCTGCAAGGCCCCGAGAATCCATTCGGTGATCGGAATCGTTTCCTCAACCAAAACGCCCTTGCCGGGCACGTTGAGGTGCAGGCTATGTCAGACCACGCCTTCAAGGCACAGCATCTGACGCATTCCATTCTCGGGTACTCCGCCAATCCATCAGTTGACCCAAATGCTCCCTCCATTCTTGGCTCCATTGAGAAGGCCAGGGAGAATGGATTCGCGACCTTAGATGCAATGAGGTCAACCAACGCTCAGAAGAAGGAGCTTAAACGGAAAAGAAAGAACAAGGGTGACTTGGAAATCGTCGAGGGAGACGGATCTTATGTCGGTCCGTGGGCATCATGGGATGGCGAGGACCAGGCTGGTTTCCTGGATGGCGTCGAAGAAGACACCGGGGACCAGCCCGAGGAAGAGGAGGAGCCCGAGCCAACTGTTGTTCGGAAGAAAATGAAACCAAAACGTGGCGGCATTGGCCAGGAGACGTCCGTATTCCATGGCAAGTCCATGACCGACTACCAGGGGAGGACATACATGCATCCTCCCGTCGCAGAAGCACCACACCTTTCAAGCGACGCCAGCTCGCAGGAGACGTTCATCCCGAAGACGTGCATACACACGTGGACCGGCCACACACAAGGGGTGTCAGTTATACGCCTCTTCCCGGGGACGGGACATTTGTTGCTCAGCGGATCAATGGACACCAAGATCAAGGTACGTTCACTTTTTTGCCCTGTCTTTTCCTTCGTTTCGCTGAAGGTCGAACTTTGGTAGCTTTGGGACGTGTATACGCATGGAAATTGTCTCAGGACTTTCCACGGCCACGTACAAGCTGTCAAGGACGTCACCTTTTCCAACGATGGCACCAAGTTCTTGTCATGTGGTTATGATCGCCAGATGAAATTGTGGGATACTGAGACCGGCCAGTGTCTCAAGCGGTTTAGTAATGGCAAGACTCCCTATGTCGTGCGCTTCCACCCTGACGAAGACAAACAACATATTTTCCTCGCTGGTATGTCGGACAAAAAGATAATTCAGGTTCGTCTTGCGTCTATCTTGATCGATAATGGAGGTAATTGACGCTGCCACCAGTATGACATGAACTCGGGAGAGATCACCCAAGAATATGATCAACACCTGGGCCCGGTCAACACGATCACGTTTGTCGACGAAAATCGTCGGTTTGTAACGACGTCGGACGATAAGACCATCAGAGCATGGGATTATGATATCCCGGTCGTGATCAAGTACATCGCGGAGCCCCATATGCACTCGATGCCTGCCGTCACTCTGCATCCTTCCAGTACGAGCCAACTTTTTCTCCCATCTTTTCCAGTGATCTGACCTGTTCTTACTCCTATCTTGAACATAGAAAAATATTTTGCTGCGCAGTCATTAGACAACCAGATTCTCGTCTACAGCACGGATAATTTCCGTCAAAACAGGAAAAAGCGGTTCGCCGGACACTCGGTCGCAGGATACGCGTGCCAAGTAGGGTTCTCCCCGGATGGAAAGTGGATCAGCAGTGGAGACAGCGAGGGCAACGTTGTGTTTTGGGATTGGAAGACTGGCCGAATCAAGTCGCGCCTAGCGGCGCACTCCAAAGTGGTCATTGCTCACGAGTGGTTGCCGCATGAAACGGTAAGTGTCGTTGTCATACGATATGCACGTAGCGCTGAGCATTGTTGTCTAGTCGAAGGTAGTGACAGCTTCGTGGGACGGTTTGATCAAACTATGGGTGAGTTCTGGTGTCGATTAGCAGAGTTACGAATCGCTGATATGTATCCAGGACTGATCTTGATTAGCAAATTGTTGTATTGTTAATGCTAATGACATCATATATTACATGCGATGTCTAGACCCAGTTTCGGTCAACGTGTTCCCCTATTCCCGCTCGGCATTTTTTGTGGTGATCTAGGGGAGGATACGATTAGTCAATGCTGGCCGAGGAACTGGGAACAATGTAGCGACAAATGGTGGGTTGGTATGTCACATCCTGCACGACGGAAGAGCTAACCATGGTTCCCGGAGGTCAGGCGCAAGAAAGTGGAGTGCGTAAGTACCGCCGACAGCCTGGCCATGGCTGATAACACAATGACCACGGCCATTCGGGGTAACTATACTAGGATGGGGGAAGGTATTCGAAGGTGAGGCACATTACTGGCACATTCACCTGTTGACCGAACGCTAACGTGTTAAGGTTGATGGATCGAGCGTTGACATGGATGATAAGTACATACATTGACAACGGTCATGCAAGTTTTTTTTTGTGGAGGTACGGTGCAACTTGTTTACACTTGGAATAAGTTTAAAATCGATTAGGTTCAGCCCCGTAACTCGAATTCCTGTCTTGGAAGGACGGGTTTGTGAAGCGACTTGCCTGCTTTGGGGTTGATGGCGGTAAAACGCGCAAAGTAGGATTTGGAAATATGAAGACTGTCCTATTCCGTATCTCACAGTTGACTGGATATTAGATGAGGTTCCGATCCACGTCAAGGACAGATGCGAGTCGCAAGCTGAGTCGGCCTCACTGGCCCGCAGGCTAGTGACAGGAGATAAGTACACAGCTGACAGGGTGACACGGGAGTCACAGGGCAAGTCCTTTGGTTGTCTGTCAGGAGTTGAAAGAACGTGAAACAGGGATACTCCGAGTCCTCGAACCAAGATCAGTGATTGATGGGCCTGTTTGCATGACTGCGATTCCGCAGAGTGCATGGTGCTTCGTGCGCGTGACATCGAATTCGCGTTGACACTGGTAATTCTGTGTCCAGAGGTCGTGCCTGCATCTCCCTGGAATGAAGAGCGGCCAATGCTGAGTTGGTTCACCCAGGACCAGGGGATTTCCGCATGGATCACGCTCGCGATTGGCATATCCATTTTCTCATATCCCGAGGTCTATCCCTTGCCACAAAACCTAATAAAAAGCGCGCGGTCCCCACGTCACTTCTTTGCCCCAAAAGACCCTAGTAGCCTCATCATGTTCGCTGCAAAGTCGTACATAGCTCTCCTCTTGGTATGTCTGCTCCAAGTATCGCTTGCTCTCCCTGTGCGCTATTCTCCCTTCTCTTCAAGTCCAGATGAACTGACGTGTCTTCAGATCGCCGAGCTCGCTGCTCGAGAGCCTACTAAGGTGCTAGCACGTCTTTCACCCTGTAAAGTGCAGCTCATCTAACGAACGGACATACAGGGCCCTGTAGCCGATCAATTTGGTGGAGGCGGAGGGGGTGGCCCTCCCGATTGGTAGTTCAACGTTCAGCGTTCAGCGTTCAGCGTTCACCCACCTGTCCTCTACCATGGCTCTATGGCGCTCCTCATCGGTAAGTTCCATCCCTGGCTGTGTTCCAGGGACTCTATCTCATGTGCGTAAAGCAGTTTGTTCTTCTTTCACGAACCCTGTAAAATCAGGGTGTCCTCATTTCATATGTGATCGATCATCCTCGTCTTGTCGATCGCATGAAGTCGTACACCGTGATCTCCACCGCTCTCGTCACGTTTCTTTTGCTTTCACACAACCTATGATCGAGTGTTCCGTTGCCTGTATCTCACGCTCCTTTTGTTTCACTTTCCTGGCACTTTCTGGAAGGCACTGACCAGTACTAACACAATGCATTTCTATATCCATCTGGTTTATAGTGTTCATTCTGTATCCCAACATCTGTTCACCTGAGGTTGTCTGTTTGTTTCTGACACCTACATTCTCCCCTTCATTTTCAGTACTTCATGTGACATATAGGTTGGGCTTGGTCGATTACTTCTTGCATTGCGTATTATACCCTGATGAATGGATATGCTTAACGTCGCGATCATTCTCCTAAGCAGCGCTGAGGCCTCAGTGCTGCTGGCTATATATGCCTTGCGAGTACAAGGTGAAGAGCTTGCTCATGTCACGTGCGAGGAGAATAGGTTAGGGCCGGCTGTATCGTGTAAATGGACGCGTTGCGTTCACGCGTCTCGTCACGTCTTGTTCGACTGCTTCACCACCAAAGTTAGAGCCGATATCCATTCATCAGCATGTCAATGCTCGACGAGCCTGTCCCTCAAGATGACCTTATGCGCGACAGGACGCGTATCTTTGAAGAATTCCTCATTTCAGAGTCTCCGATCTACAATTATCGTGATGACATCGCTCGCATCCTCCGTACCGAACAAACGCGCCTCATTGTCAACATCGACGATCTCCGCGACTATAATAGAGAATTCGCGGACGGCCTCCTAAAACACCCAGTCGACTTCCTTGCCGCTTTCGACGATGCTCTAGTAAATATCGTCACCCAAGTACACGATACAGAAAAACACGAACTCGAAGGGAAGAGTTATCGTGTGGGGTTCAGCGGATCATTTGGTGATCACCATGTTAGCCCACGGACTCTCAAGGCGGAACACCTCGGAAAGATGATCTCGCTGGAGGGTATCATCACTCGCTGTTCCCTTGTTCGGCCAAAAATGCTCAAGTCAGTCCACTATTGCCCTGACACGAAACTCTTTCATTCGCGCGAGTACCGTGATGCGACAACTTCTACATCCAATCTTCCACCAACCTCGACGGTCACGCCACAGCAAGACGATGACGGCCACCCGTTGCAAATGGAGTACGGGCATTGCATATTTCGGGATCATCAGCGGATCAGCATTCAGGAAATGCCTGAGCGCGCCCCTCCAGGGCAATTGCCACGGAGCACAGATATCATTCTTGACGATGATCTCGTCGACAAATGCAAGCCAGGCGATCGTGTACAAATGGTTGGTTTTTACCGGAGCGTAGGGGGCGGCTCCAATGGCACATTCAAGTGGGTTCTGATTTATGTTTACGTCCGATGCTCCCACTGAGATCCGTTCGAAAGGTCTCTCATTCTCGCGAACAACGTCAATCTCCTTTCCTCGAAAATAGGGGGAGGGATTGCACAGACACCGCTCACCGATACTGACATTCGACAAATCAACCAGCTTGGTAAACGGCGCGAAATCTTTCAACTACTCTCACAGTCCCTCGCCCCTTCAATCTTCGGGCATGACAAGATCAAGGAAGCTATTCTTCTTCTGCTCCTCGGTGGAGCCGAGAAAAACTTGCCGAATGGCACCCATATTCGTGGAGATATCAACCTGCTAATGGTTGGTGACCCGTCAACCGCAAAGTCGCAGCTCCTGCGGTTTGTCCTTGGCACAGCGCCGCTTGCGATCGCAACTACTGGTCGAGGAAGTTCTGGCGTCGGTTTGACTGCTGCTGTAACGACCGATCGAGATACAGGAGAACGTCGCCTCGAAGCAGGCGCGATGGTTCTTGCTGACCGTGGCGTTGTCTGCATCGATGAATTTGACAAAATGTCAGATATTGATCGTGTCGCCATACACGAAGTGATGGAACAACAGACAGTCACCATTGCCAAAGCAGGCATTCACACCAGTTTGAATGCTCGGTGTAGCGTCGTTGCGGCCGCTAATCCGATATACGGACAAGTAGGTGGCCATCATGACCTTTACGCACGAGCGTCTGACATCTCCACGTAGTACGACATCCATAAGGACCCGCACAAAAACATCGCCCTCCCTGACTCTCTTCTCTCACGTTTTGATCTTCTCTTCATCGTCACTGATGACGTCGATGAAGAGCGCGACCGCATAATTGCAGACCACGTTCTTCGCATGCATCGGTACCTTCCTCCCGGTGTTGAGGAAGGGACTCCGGTTCACGATAATCTCGCTCAGCCGTTGTCTATTGACGGACCTGGTGTCCCGTCCATAGAAACTGATACCGGCGCAGACTCGAGCCCGTTCGAAAAATACGACCCATTACTTCATGTTGGTATCACTGCTGCAAAATCACGCACGAGGAGAGGCAAGCAGGTCAAACAGGATATCCTCAGCATCGCCTTCGTGAAGAAATATATCCAGTACGCAAAGAGCAAGCCAGCACCTGTGCTCACGAATGGCGCGGCCAATCATATCGTGAACGTGTATGCTAACCTCCGTAACGATGAAGAGGGACAAACAAACAAGAAAAAGGTGGGCAATGACCATTTCTCTGGTGAAATATCCGACTGAGACATTGTTCGTAGACCGCACCTTTGACGGCGCGTACTTTGGAAACACTCATTCGCTTGTCCACTGCTCATGCGAAAGCCCGACTGTCGGCCAAGGTGGAGCCAGAGGACGCTAGAGTGGCAGAGGAGATTATGCGTTACGCCCTCTACAAGGAGGTCGCCAAGCGCCAACGGCAGAAACGGAAGAAGCGCAAGCTCAACCATGGTGGGGCGACCACCGGCAAGGGTGAAGATGGTTCCCAGGATAGCTCGGACGAGCAAAACAGCGATGACGATGACGAGCCCAAAGTCGCCGAACGCATGGATTTACCCCCACCAAAGCCTACCGGATTGCAGCTGCCGAATAACCAGGGAAGCCAAAACTCTTTGTGGCAAGACGATAGTCAGGATCTACAAATGGATGTGGCCCCACTACCCGCCGCGGGGCCTGCTGAGGATGGTGGCATTCGCCCCGAAAGGTGCGTCAGGCAATGCCCTTCACTGCACCTTTGCGGATTCTCTAGTCACTGTTATTACGGCAACTGAGACGAAATTATTCCTGCGTCGTGTTTCTTGCACACGTGCTTCTTTCATTGCAGACTTCAACTATTCCGATCAAGGCTAGCGCAACTATATGCCACACGCCTACAGGACGAGGAACAAGTTTTCTTGGTGGAGCTTCTAGAGATGGTAAACGAGGGACTACCCACGGACACACTGTTTGGCACCACCGAAGCCACGGAGATTTGCCAAATCATGACTGATTCGGATGAACTCATGATCAGCGACGGGATCGTCTACAAGGTATAACATTGATATCGCACTCTGCGAATGACAGTGGGGGTACCTCCGGAAATTGACTTTTTTATTCTCTTGGTTCGTTGCTTTCGTTGGTTATCGACACGTCATACATATCGTATCTTGCTGTGTACTTCTAGCTGTTGACGATAGCGAGCATGTGGATGAAGTTCCAGAACGTATATATGTAATAAGAAATTCAGAGTGCTGTCCAAGTTGACACTATGTGAGAGCACGTCAGACGAGGAGGTCGACTTTGATGGCTCGTCCTTCGTTCGCTACATTCAGGGCACATATGGATTCGTGAAACTTGTCAGAGACATGGATAGCCTACAAATATCATGTACAGTGTGGGCACATAGCACAGCAGCTCGTGAACTCGTCTTCAACTGATTTTAAACCAGCGTTAACATCGTTCTCGTCGCCCGGCAGGAATTAAGTGGCCAGCATGGGGTGGATTGACCCTGGGTACTCAGCATGGGAAGTCCTGCACAGTGACGCAACAGGGCCCATAACCTTTCCCCTGGTCGTGCATCATGCATGGTCGTCGTCGTCGTGAGGAGGCGATTTGAACTGTAGAACCCGCAATTTGCAGATCAGTTAAAAGGTGTTTATTGTTCATGTAGCAAATTTGC
>KN819323.1:794910-817084 GCA_000827475.1 Paxillus involutus ATCC 200175
CTCGCTGTTGGTGCGTGCGCTGTGTTCCCCTATCATTGGAGGCAAGGTTAACGTTCATGTTTTTAGTGACGTGCATGGATGCTCGCCTGAAGTGAGAAAGTTCTTGGTGTCTTCTCTCGTGACTCCAAGTCGGACTCACACTCCGTAGCCCTGCAGATTTCCTTGGACTTCAGGATGGAGACGCACACGTCATTCGCAATGCTGGTGGTCTAGCGTGAGTACGGTCCCCGTCCCGACATTAAATCTCATAAAGAGGTTGACAGCAAAGAAGCTGTCCGCTCCCTCGTGATTTCACAGCGGCTCCTCGGAACAGAGGACATCCTCGTCATCCACCATAGCGATTGCGGGATGCTCACATTCACCGATGAATTCTTGCGCAACCAACTCACCGAGGCGCACCCTGGTAATGCCGCTGTCGCCAATGCTGCGAGAGGCATCGAGTTTGGACCCTTCGGTGACCTGGACGAGAGCGTGAAGAGCGATGTTGCGTACCTAAAGAACCATCCCCTCATCCAACAGAAGGGTACTATCACTGGGTGGGTGTACGAAGTTGAGAACGGGAAGATTAGGCAAGTTGCCTAAAGCCTGGCGAATGGAACCTTGTAAATACATGTATATCGCAGTGTGAGGTTGACAACAGTGTACAATACTACAACTTATGAAGTGTGCCGCATTATCTGCCATTTCGCGAACACGACTCGTGAAGAACACGCCATTCAGATCAACAATCTACCGTAGACTGCTGACCTAGATCTTCCCCTCCTTCTGTGCGGCAATGATGTATCGCACCACCTCATTCCAGTCATTCGCCCGAAGAACACAGGCTCGTTTTGCGTTAACAGACTCCAGGAGCTGAGCCGCCTTCTTGGCATCCTCCTCCAAAAAGTGTGTTCCCCCTTCTCGTTCCACCCTAACGTCGAACGCCATGTCATCCCTCTCATCGCCCGGCTGGGACATCCGCTTATTCCACTCATACGTCCCGAACAACAGCACAGGAGGCGCCACCTTAGCTACGCCATCTGGCGCAACATACCTTGCACATGCAAGCGCGTTATCCATCGAGTCGTCGATGAGGAGCTTCGCTCCAAGGTCTATGCACACCTCGGCTTTGGTCACGCGTTTTGGAGACCCATTGGGCGCGAACTGGCCGACGCAAGCCATAGAGTCAAAACACCCGGGGAACCAGCGTTGCACCCAGGCCCAGCTGTCTGCGTAGGCATCCGTTCCGCGGGCTGTCACGATGATGAGGCGGAAGCCGAGGTTGCGAAGGGTGTGTACGCCTTCTCGGGCGCCTGGGACTGGGAGGGCTTCGCCAAGTTTGTGGCTTCCATAGAAGTGCTTTACTTTAGTACGTGTGGTCGCCGTTGAACCCCAGTGGGGTTCTTTGATTCGGTGGTATTGAGTAAAAGAACGTCGGGAATGAATAAATCTGGGGTCACCTTGCTGTAACAATAGTCTAAAAGGAGGATGCCGAATCTCATAAACCTCCACCATCTTCATTGGGAAGTGAAAGAGCTCACAATATGCCTCTGAGAGATCCATATCAGTTCCATAAGTTTCATTGTGCCCTAGAGTGGAGCAGCAAAGAGATAAAGGCACGGCAATCAGAAGGGTTTCCAAGAATTGAAATTTAAAGTGAACGGTTAGAATCTAAAGCGGAGATTGATATTGTTAGAGGGACATACAGCGTATCACCAAATCATTGGTACCACTAAGCACATCATCCAGGTCGATGGCAATAACAGGCGCAGTTGGCGGTAGCGGGGGCAAGTTAATCGACTGCACAGCTTGCACTATTACTTGCCCATCCCGCAGGCTAGTGATAGAATGAAGAGTCGGAGCATGATATGAGGCGACTTGGACAGACATGCTGGTTTGAGAGTATAGGGCTTCTGCTCTTGAGTTAATATATACGCAGGTCAGCTCATTGCATGGCTTGAATGCAGTGCATACCCTCCGACAAACCTCGTGTTTGGCTCATGGATGTCAGGTCAATATAAGCCCCAATACCAAATCAACGTGCCAAAAGGCGACGCATACATGCAATTTGAAGAAGACCGCAGCTTTGGGGGCGGGCGCTTGTGATATGAGCAGGAGTCAAGTTCGATCTGATCGCAAGCTGGCATGGTGAGCATGTCCTCCTGACCGTGACGTACCTTAAATGATGATGTGACCGTGGGTGTGACTCGCGGAGTGCTATCGGATGACACTATCGGGGTTCGGAATTCACATCCAACGTCCACTGATTGCACTGATTTCATTGAGAAGTTGCAAGATCCGACGAGAGGGGTGCCTATTCTTGAGCCGTCAAACCCTAGACCAAGAGTCAACTGAGTCAACTTGTCATGAGGCTGGCGTGTGGGTGATTGCGATAAAGGAAGACGGAAGGGCAGTATATTATATATTACTCAAGTCAGCAATGATGGACCAGGGTCCACAGCAAGTCCTGTGATTAAATGGTGATGAAGCACTGGAAGGAAAAAAATCCGGGAGTCACTTACGCGTGGTTAGAAGACGAATGAACTTAACCTTAGTCCATCCAGCAGCGTGTCTAGACGATTGACGGTGACGGCCCTTCCAGACTCTCTACGTATCTCACGACCTCCTCCCAGTCCTTCAACCGCCTCACAACACCCGGCCGCTTCTCGTTTGCCTGTGCCAGAGCCTCGTCACCCCGTCTGACGTCTTCCTCCAGGAAACTGATGTCTCCGCTATTGAGCTCCACCCGCCTCGTGTAGGTCACATCATCACGCTCCTCTTCTGGGAGAGACAGTCGCTTGTTCCATTGATAGTCGCCAAAGAGCACCACTGGTGGCGGAACTCCGTCTCCATCGCATGAAACGTGATTCGCACACGCCCATGCATTTTCCATTGAGTCGTCAATAAGCAAATTCGCCCCAAGGCTGATGCACACCTCTGCCTTGCTCAACTTTTTGAGGGCTGCATGCCCCTCCTCTGCACCATCCAGCATTTGTTGGGCGGCGAACTGTCCAGTGCATATTATTTTCTCAAAGCACCCATCGAAGTATCGCTGGACCCATTCCGAGCTGACATCATGGACGTGTTGGTTTCGTGCGGTGACAATGAAAAGGCGATAGCCCAGTTTGCGCAGTGCTTGGACACCCCTCTGTGCGCCGTCAACGGGTAGTGCGTTGGAGATCCAATCGGTTTTGTAGAAGTCCCTTACTTTCCCGTGAGTCTCAACGGGTGTGCCCCAGTAGGGATTCTGGGATAAGCGTCTCGACCTGAGTACTTCAGAGAGGACCGTGAACTCCATACCTTCCAGTAGTAGTAATAGTAGAAGTCATCGACGCCCATAGAGGTGCCATACGTCTCGTTGTGCCCTGCTCACAGTACAAACCTTGTTAGCAAAGACGAATGCACGAGCCAACAACACACGAGTGAGACGCGTACACTCTGCAACTTTCGCGTTCGTCTTACTCAAGACGTCGTCCAAGTCCACAGCGATGATGCCTTTGGAGAGCTGATTGAGTTGCTGAAGGTGGTTTGGTGTTGCCTGGGTAATACCATCATCTGTGAAGCCATTGGGTTGGTGGCCAGTTGCGGTATATGTTTCTTGAGCAGACATGTCTCTGGGGATATGGATATGAGGGGTATCTCAAATACTATGAGCCAAGTCGCTATCCAGTAACGCTTGGTCCGCCACGTCTGGGTAGGTCCAGGTTCGACGACACGACGGACTGGTGTATGTAGTCACTGTACACGCAATCGATATCAGTATCCTGGGAGTGCTACTAGCACAAGGAACACACCGGCCATCATTCGGATTTCGGGAAGACTGCTGGTTAATCACATGCCAGGACCATAACGTGGATGGCATGACTTGACATATTCACGCCGTGTGAGCGACAACCGCCTGTGTCTCAGATCTCAAGCCTCAGGTCGACCGTCTGGATTCCAAACAGGCGCTGTCTACTAACTTGATTCCGCGGTGACAGAGCCATGCCGGTTCTCTCCAAGCTACATAGTACTTCACTGGATAAACGTGTCGCCCAATTTGCCCGTGTCTATGCAACCCACAGACCCCTCGTACAACGCGGACTCACAGTTGGATTTGTGCTTTACGTTCTCATCGCCACATATCAAGGCCTGGCGGCTCGTCCTGCTCCGAGAAAGGGGAGGGAAGCCAAAGATGTTCATGCGGGAGAGGGCAAGCCTGCACGCGTTGCTGTGAGTATGCTCTGAAGATGGTTTGCGCATGGTCCTCATGACTCATGGACGGTAACTCAGGTCGATGCGGTTTTCTACCAGCGACTCGGTGTAATCCTCAGAATCGTTATTCCGAGCATACGCTCAAAGGAGGCTCTTCTTCTCATCATGCACTCGAGTCTATTGGTCTTCCGGACTGCAATCTCTCTATACGTGGCGGCCCTCGACGGAAAGTGAGCATCGCAATCAGCCGGAGCTTAGCTTGAGTGAATACTAACAGACCACTGGCAAAGGATTGTCGCATCGCTTGTCCGGGGACAGTCGCTCGAGTTTCTTCTGAATATCGTTCGGTGGCTGCTCGTTGCAATCCCAGCGACTTGGACGAATAGTTGGTTGAGCTATGTTCAGAACAAACTTGCGATTGCTTACCGAACGCGTCTAACGCGTGAGGTTCTCAAGCAATACCTTGGCGAAGAATCTGAAGGACCGGATGGGAAGGTTTATTACAAACTTTGTGAGTGACGCCTGAGACTCGACATCCCAACTTTTTTACAACTCCTGCAGCAAACTTGGACGACCGGATACAGAACCCTGATCAGTTTAGTTTCATAGTAATATCAACTATTTCGACGGCACTGACCAGACTGCATAGGATGATAACGCATGACATACAGCGCTTCTCCACCCATCTTGCAGCCATCTACGCGAACTTAGCAAAACCCATCCTTGATGTCATACTCTACAATTACCAGCTGGCACAGAACGTCGGCGCGGAAGGACTAGTGGTTCTCACAATCTTGATACAGTGCTCTGCTGCATTGCGTGTGTAGTTTTCTTTGTCGAAACTCATGACCTGTGCCCTGACTTGAAACTGCAGTACGAGCAACGACACCTTCCTTCGGAACGTACACCGCTCAATCGGCCGCTCTCGCCGGTTCGTTGCGGCACACGCATTCTCGCCTGGCAGAGTTTGCCGAAGAAGTCGCCTTCTTCGGCGGTGAAGAGGCTGAGAGGCAGATCATCGAGAAGGAATTTGTTGCACTCGTACGACACGAAGAGAAGGTCATGAACCGGAGGTGGTGGTATGGTTGCGCGGAAGAGGGGATTGTGAAGTGGTTATGGGGAAGCTTTGGGGTCAGTGGTCCACATCTGTGCACAAGCGACGCTTTGCTGATTGCTTGTGAAGTTGGTGGTTTGTGCCATCCCGGTGTTCTTTAAGCTTCCTGGTATTTCGAACATCGACCTCGGCAGCCGGACGGAAGGTTTGTGAACAGTCAGTGTGTACCAAATCCCGCTCATTCATCGCACAGGCTTCGTTACGAATCGGAGGCTTTTGCTATCCTCCTCTGGTATGTTACTTCTTGCTCTTCTCAAGTTAGTTATTGCCTAAATAGATAACTCCAGACGCAATCGGCCGTGTGATGTACTCCTACAAGGACCTCGCCGAGCTCGCGGGTTACACTGCGCGTGTTTCCTTACTATTCGATACCATGTCCGACGTGCGTAAAGGTAAGTTTGAGAAGGTACTTGTCTCTAGTGCTATGCAGGAGGAAAATAGTCAGAGTGAGTAGCTTCGCAGTATCAAAGCACTCCGCGCCTCATGAGTAACATTTAAATAGTTATGCGCAGCCGCGGACAAGTTCTCGAGGCAGAGGATATTCAATTCGAGAATGTGCCGATTGTCACTCCCAACGGAGACATACTCCTCAGGAGCTTGACTTTCAGCGTAAAGCCAGGGGTGCGTGTTCCATCTCACTCCGTGGCACCTTTACCACCTATGGGGGTTGTAGGAGCACCTACTCATTGTCGGGCCAAACGGTAAGTGTGTTTTCACTGTCTCTATCAGTTGAGTGACCTCAACGTTTTTCTCAGGGGCCGGAAAGTCATCATTATTTCGCATCCTTGGGGGCCTTTGGCCTGTTTACGGTGCGTCTAGGGTATTCAAAGTTGTGCTCACCGAAGCTTTTTGCTCACACTTTCCTAGGCGGTATCGTGCGGAAGCCACCAGCCTCGAATTTCATTCTAATTCCTCAGCGACCATACCTCTCCCTGGGTACACTCCGTGACCAGGTGATCTACCCTCATTCACAGGAGCAGATGGCAGCCCGTGAGTGTTGAATGTTGCTCTCGTTTCACTGCTGACAGGGGAGTTAGGAGGAACCTCGGATGCCGACTTGCTTGCTGTTCTTGCCGTGGTAGGGATGGATGGCGTTGTGGAACGAGAAGGCGGATGGGACGTTGCACGTGAATGGAGGGAAGCATTAAGCGGTGGAGACCAGCAGAAAATTGCATGGGCGAGGCTATTCTACCATAAACCCAAGGTAAGTTCCTGACGGGATAGCCCTCAAGAGGGATGCTGAAGATCGGGGTAGTATGCTATCCTCGATGAGGCAACTTCCCTCGTTCCCCCAGATATGGAGGGCAAGATGATGGAGCACGCTACTGCATTAGGTATCACGCTCCTCACGGTCTCCCATCGTCCCTCTTTGTGGAAGTACCACTCCACCATACTGCAATTCGATGGACAAGGTGGATACGTGTTGTAAGCTACTTTCCTCGAGAGGTCGAGAGAATATTCACTGACTGGCCCGATAGCACGAAGCTAGATGCGGAGAAGCGACTGTCGCTCCAGGAGGAGAAACAGGAAATGGAGGCGAAACTGCTGGAAGTGTAAGTGTCTCCGGAGTGACCCGTGTCGGACCATGTGCTAACTTCAGAGCACGACTATTTAGACCTAAGATAAAGTCACGCCTCGCGGAGCTTCGATTAGTCGCAGATGCACGAACCACCAAGGCGCAGTAGTAACGTTCTAACAGCTCATGTGAATAACCTCGGAAGCAGCTTGAATGGCTTGAACCCACTGATCGATAGTATGTACCCTAATGTACCTAAGTACAGCGTGAGAGTAAAACTTTGCACTCGGCCCCGATGCGGAGGCAAATTCGGCAATAGAGCCGAAATGCTACGCTGCACCGGAGCCAATCGGAGTGTTGAGATATTCTGTGCACACAGCAAAATTTATCAATCACAAGGGAGTCTCGCCCGCTCGTCGTCAAACGCCGCGCCTCAGCTCCGCACGACCACCTTCATCCTCCCCCCCTTCCTCCCGAGACCATGCATTTCTTCTCCCAGTCATTTAAATATGAGTGCGTTCATCTCATGCAATGCTTGACTGTCGGGTGCTCACCTCTTCTTTTCTAGCCACCCCTGGTCACACGTCGTCATTGGAATGTGGCACAAATACCCAAATCCACATTGCACACATGTCGTGACTGTCGATGTCCTAGATCGTTCAGTAGACCCAATGACTGGAATAATACGGACAGAGCGTGTGCTTGGTTGCAAACAAAAGACACCTTCCTGGATCGTCAAGGTGAGTTACTCCCTCTGTCCCGGGAAATATTTGTCTGACCTTTAATGTCTGCGTTCTTCCAGCTCTTTGGCGGATCGGAAGATGCCTTCGTGCGCGAGATCTCATTCGTCGATCCTGCGACACAGACAGCGACGATCACCTCTGTCAACCTCTCCCTTTCTCAATTCGCAACGTGCTTCGAACGAATACAGTACAGCCCGACATCATCACATCAAACGTCGTTTTCACAAACTGCGGAGATCCAAGCACGCATGGCGATGTGGCGAGCCATGACGGATAGACTAGAGGGTTGGCTAGTGCAGAGGTTCGAGCAAAACGCTAAGCTGGGCAAGGCCGGGTTCTCAGACGTGTTGAGGACGATGTGGGAAGCAAAGCAACAACAGCTCGCCCAAGCAGCGTCGTAGCGTTCCTGCCTGCAGCTTTTCCATCTTTATTCGGCCTCTTGCTTTATGCAGCGCATTATTTTATCTCTTAGACGACCCGCCGCTTAGATATGTTCAAAAAGTTGCAGACTGTACATTCATGACTTTTTACCCTACAGTTGCAATGTATTATTGTGGATGACGGAGAACGATCCTCACTACCCAGTTTTTTTTTTGGACAAGCAACTGGCAGGTCGAGCCCTACATAAACACCATAGCGATGCCTTAGTAGAGGCATCGGCCATCCCCCAGGTTAGTCGTACACAGTCATCCGCTAATTGCTAATGGCTACAAACTGACAAAAACGCTTACACTTCTTGTTCGTACACCTCCTCCCATCCGAGGTCGGGCACTTCGTCATCTCCTTTCTCACTAACGTCATCGTCTTTGTCGTGATCGGCATCACGACGCTCATTTCGAGAGACTGACCCTGACGGTTTTTGGCTTCCGACTCTACCACCTTCTTCCTCTACTATCACCCCATCGCCCTCGGTCTTGTCATCAAAAGAATAGAGGTTGTCCTTCTCATCGAGATTAGGAACAGGTCCGCCTCCGTCCACAAAAAGATCCTTGAGGGCGTTGTAGTTGATTCGTTTGCTGTACTTGGGGTTTTTCTTGAGGAGGTTGCGGACTGATTCAGCAGCTGTACTCCCTGAGGGTGTTGACTCGTCACGAGGTTTCGTGATTGTTTTCCGCCGCTACAAAGACAGTTTTGGTGAGGAGATAGTGGAGGGACCAAAAACAGGGTGGAATAAATCTCGGCTGAGGGGGGATACGAACCTTGCGACTTTTCGGCTGTGGGGCACCATTCTCTATTTGTTCTCCTTTTGCTATGCATCATAAACCGCTGAGCGAAACATGCATCGGAGACAATACTAGTAACATACCTGCAATAGCCTCCAAATATTCGCGATTCATCTCCACCCATACGCGCTCTTTGATTTTGACCTCTTCTTCAGATAAGATACAGCGGTCAAGTTCCTCTTCGTCTAGTCCTTTGAGGTCGTCAACTTCAGCAAATTGTGCGTAGCGCCGTTCCTCTGCTTCGTCGAGCGCTTCAGTGAGCATGAGACCTTGGGAGTTCTGCAAGAATGTAGCAACCTCCTCCGCAAGGGCGCGGTCCACCGTGTCTTCGATAGCTTTGGCTGACGAGGACGTCGCATCTTGCAGATTCTCTGTGGCAGTCGGCCGGAGCACAGGGTCGATATGAGTATATGCCGAGTCGTCCTCATCCTCTGGGTAGAAGAGAGGTGGTAGCCCTGATGTGCCTGTAAGGATTCCCTGGTTGAAGAGCGCAGAGTCTATCACTGGTGGAGCAGGTGCGAGTTGTTCAGGTGCAGATTCAGCCTCGATGTCCTCCTCCGATTCGCTATCCACCCTCCTCCGTTTCCCTTTCCGCTTCTTTTTCTTGGGCTCCTTTTCCTTTTGACTATTATCAGCGTCTTCCCGTTCCTTCTCCTCGCGCTCCTTTCCCTTTGTAAAAGCTGGCGGATCCATTTCCTCATCCAACCATACCGTCCTAAAATCTGCTAACGTCAGCGCACCACTCGGGGTCTTCTTGAACTCTTCAAGACGCTTCTTCACTGTCGTGTCCGCAATTTTGACAACTTGTACGATCTCCTCGACAGATCTCCTGAAGTTATTCATACGAGCGGCAAGGAGAAGGGCGGCACCACATATACCAGCTGGACGTCGACCTTTAGTGACCCAGTCGCGATCGAAGCGTTGGACAAGACGGACGGCGTCTGTTGCTACCTTGTGGGTCTCTTCGCCGAATTCGAGGAGTGCTGCGAAGCGGGAGATGTAATGTGATGGGTCCACCAAGGGGAGTTTCAGGTTGAGGGTTTGGACTAGCTGGAGGTAGGTGTGACCAAGCTCGAAAACATTGACCTGGAAAGAGTAGTTAAGGCTTCATGAGTACCTGGAGGATAGAGACTTAATTACCTGCAAAAGGTCTGAAAAATCGATGAGCATATAGTTCCGCGTTTCCTTCTGCCTACAAGCGACGTAGAGGCAGAGAGCAGCCACGTTGACGCTTCTTCGCCCTTTCGTAAACTTGTGTTCTACAGCGAGAGTATATAGGCGCGTCGCAGAAAGTGCAACTACCTCAGAAAGACGCAGGGCAGCGGCAAGACTCTGGATCTTTTTGCTGGCTGTTGAAAGGTAATGACAGCCAATTCATCATCATCCCACTCAGGACCACGTACCATTCGCAATTGTCTGTTCGCGAGATTCGCTGCTTCCCCTGTTCCCAAAGGGGCCGCTCATCCGAGCATGAGCTAATCAACGTTAGGACAGGGAAAACAACGGAGGGTGAACTGACTCACTTGAGCCGTGCCCAACGTATGCCCCCTGAACCATTGCAGCTCCAGCAGATGTCTCGCCGAATGTGACTTCGGAGACGATGGCGTTTTCTTCGACCACGGTTCCGCATTTCACACAGAATCCGTTGCCCGCAGCAGGATCATACTCGATGACCGTCCCGCCGCAATCTGTGCAGACGGTCTGACGGGGGTTAGCCTATGCATGTGGGCAGACCTGAGCGACATACCATCTTGGAAATCGATAATTAGAGAGCCTAGTGGTCCTTGTGGCTGGTAGGATACACTTTTTGAACGCTTGGTTTGACTGGACCACGCACACGACGTTACTTGGTCGATATCCGCCAGAAGTTGAGAGCAATACAAAAGGGTATCGGAATAGATAGATATATCTTATGGACACGATGTTGGACAAGCAGTGTTTCTTGAGTCGGTAGAGCCTTCGAGCATGGCCACGGTCGGACTCGGACGTAGATGGATTGAACGACACAAGAACTACAACCCAGTGTCAAGCCTGCTACTAGTACTAGTAGTGCCGCTCTGACTTGGCATCGGGCAGCGTAGTCACACTGTCACGCAACATTGGTGCCAGCAAGTCACAGCGCAGGTGTCACTCATCTCCTCATCGTCACCAACAACGTTAATATTGGCGATCTGTCCGCTTAGCACTGCTCAAGAGCAGGTAGCGATCTTATCACTGCCAAGATTTTGCACGAATTACAAGGCAAAACCTCTTGGCGCTTCTCCAAAGAGCCTGAGCTGCCAACTGCTCTCTGTCATCCATGGATGAACTCGTGCATCATTGCCTCCGTGAGCTCTCGTTTGATGGCGATCTTGGTGCGTTCATGTCAACACTCTGGCCACCAAAAATCGAATAAATGGATCGTTGTGTCTGCCGCGCTTATCTCGGCGCACGACGTCGGGAGGACGGGTTCGAATCCCCCTCAGTACCATCCCTTCTATCACATTTCCTCACAATTTATGGTGTCTCTCGGCGTGCTTGCTAATTTCTCTGTGGTATAGGATGCAACGTCTCTCGTCTTAGAGACTTCATTGTTGGGTTCTACAGTGCCCAAGATAGCCACCCACAAGTTGTCGATGATGCCCTCTGTGCCTTCGTCTGGTCTGTGGTCGTGCAACAGCCTTCTGTCCGTGTCGGCACCGTGCCCCCTGGCGTGACCTCCGAGGTATACATAGCTCCCCAGATGAGTGCTAAACGCAAGGCTGCGGCGAAGGGCAACGTGATTGCCGAAGAGGCACTTCCTTCCCTGTTACTCGTCGAGAATGCGCGCAAAAGGTCATTGGAAGACTTGAAGCGCCAGTATGGCGACGACCTGCGCATCGCTGTGGACCCTGAGACTTCCTTCGCTGCAATCACGGGCTCCCATATCAGAGTGCGTACACACGCTGGTTTGACGAAACTTGCTTAACCCAGTCAAAGCCCCCTAAACTTAGTCCCATGGTATACACCGCCCTGCAGCTAATCACTCGAGGGCGAGAGGAAGGTATCACAACTATTGAACTCGGCCGAAAGACTAAGTACGACCAAAAGACGTGTTTCTATCTCATCAAGCAGTTGATTGAACTGGGTTTTATGTTCGCTAATCTTCCGTGGACTAGTATTTATGTTTCTGATGACCCTGGACAGAATCAAAGCACGTCGCGGTGGAGTCGGCAACCACACTTGTATCCACAAATACTTCGTGGAGCGAAGTCAGCTTTGGCAACAGATTCAGGAAGAGGAAGCTCAAGATGGCAAGGTCGTTATCACGGGCGAAAACATCCAGCCAAGGGACATGCGGGACGAGACTGTCGATCAGGGCGGCCCGTCACAGATACTTTTCGACCCCATCGACTCTAGGCATCTCTCCAGCCTTCCGCTCGTCAAAAACAGGATCGTCAAGTTACTCAAGGCATCCAGGAACTATATACACGCTTCTAACAACCTGCTAATGACTATCGTAGGCTTGTTCTTCATATGGAATCGTTCTCCATGTTCATCATATATATACTAGGGATTCATGCACCCAACAAAGACGGACCGACGCTTTTTCCAGACTCGACTCCGTGAGCTGATTCAACAAGGCGTCATCGAGCGGGTTTTGGTGCCCAGTAACAAAGTGCGGGATCGCACCATCAAATGCATCCGTCTGGTAACGCCGGACAATCAACTGCCGGAAGGGACTGTGGTTGTGGCACTCCAGGATGTAGATGAGGATGACAAAGACGTTGTTCATGAAGACGTTGTTTTCGGTACGTTTCGCCGGGAACCATGTTAGGTCTGGTGGTGAACAACAATTTCAGCCGGTCACACGGAAGTCAAGGCTCATCTATCGATCCATAAGCAAGTGTCAAACATGCTTGAAGAAGCTGGTCCCTCGGGGCTTACTCTTAATGTGATTAAAAGAAACCCATTTCATGAATGCGCAACCTGACAGTTTTACCCCAGGAAATTTGCACTTCTCTTGGCCACTTTGACAAGCGCACTATCGAGCTCTTACTCACGCGTGCATCTAAGACCCAACCACCTGCCCATCTCAGCGATTTAGGCACCGTGGACATGATGGAGACTTACGGCCGAGAGAGGCGACATCGATACTTTACAGTTTCAGCGTACAAGACTGTCGTAGCGAGCGAACAGTTGCAGGAAACGACCACCTCTCTCGCTGACGTTGACCTCTCGCGGGTCGGAGAGTTCGCTGAACTCGACTCGCAGCTATTCTACAGCATGACCGAAGAGCTCCACGCGCACCAAGATTCATTCAAGGAGAAGGCCGCTGCGAAGAGCAAGAAGCGCAAAAGAGGAGGGGACGACGAGGAGAGCAGCGGGGAGGAGAGCGAACCCCCTCCTAAGCCCAAGAGAGGCCGCCCTCGTAAGACACCTGCCGTGACGGTCGGTTCCCCAGCTCCGCCGAAGGAACGCGGCAGACCTCGCAAACAACTCCTTCCCGATGACGGCAACGAACCAAAGAAACGAGGGCGACCGCCAAAGAAACGAAGGACTAAAACAAAACCTGCGGAGGAAGTTCCTACTGAGGCAGATGGAGAGGCCGCAAGCACCCCGCTTATTCCAGTAGAAGTTTCTGTGCATCCTCCTTCACCCTCGCAGATGCATGATAAGGAGGTTGTGCTCACTGGTAAAGCGGCTGGCGAACCGCCCCTCCACGCTGAGGCACAAGGTACTCAAACCGAGCTAACTGTGGGGAATCCAACAGCTGGGAGCTCCACAGTGGCAGAGGTTGCCCAACAGCTGGCATCGCCGTCTGGTGGCCCAGCTGTCAAGAAATCTCAAGAAAGTCGTGATGTTTCTGCAATGAAGCATCCCTTCGAAACGTCGGCCTTCTCAGACCGAGATGTCAGTGGCACTCCCGCAGAACCTATACCTCGCCGTTCCACAAGAAAATCAAAACAACTCGTGCGAGGTGCAGAGTCTCTTCCAACCCATGGAAAGGCCCCAGTCTCATCAAGGGCAGTTCCGGGGCCGAGCGTCGTTGACCTATTTCCTGCTGAGGAGACATCAGTGGTTCAGTTGGAGGATGGGAATGCAATGGTAACGGATGACTCTCAACCTTTAACAAAGCCCGACGAGTCCAGTTCGCAAGCGAGAACACTGGTACTGGAGGCCCAAGGAGAGCCTGTCCATGAGCCCTCTACTAGCACATTAGCTGTGAGTGCCGTTCAATCGGTTGATCCTGACAATGATTAAATCACGTGTTGCAGATGTTTGCCGAGAGAGAGCCATCACCGGCTTCAGCGGAGGGGGCTGGCGCGGGCGAGAAGCGCAAAGAGACGTCCCGGTTATCGTCCTCAAGACCAGCGAAGCGAGGGCGCACCAAGGACAGCGAGAAGTCACGCTCCAATATCAACATCTCCTCCCTCCGGCGCGAAAATGAGCTTCACAAAGTCATAGACAGTCTGGGAGGGATCGCAAATATGCACTCCAAAGATATCCTGGAGGCGCATGCAGCCCTTGTCGACACCATGACACAAGCCAAGGAACCTACTAGCGCTCCAGTTGGAACACGAATTGACAAGCGCACCGTGGAAGCCACATTCAAGAGCATGGAAAACCGTGGACGCATCAAAATGCTGAAGACTTCTCTTATCTCTTCGTCTGGTGTCAACAGACCTGCTTGCCTAGTCTATCTTCCGGAAACTCCTCAAGAGAAAGTCAACGCATTCCTCCGCCAGCTCAGCCAAAATATACCATCAGCGACTGTAGCCCCGGTCAAGACCCTGGAAGAACCCGTCGATTACGGTACCAGCGTCCGCTCGGTGCAGCGCGCGTCTCTTCCACTACAGTTACTGCAGATGGAAGAGCAGGGAGAGAAGCAAGATGAGCGTTTAAAACAGTTGTTTTCTTACGACAATAACACGCTCCGTGACCTCCTTCTGACCGAACGTACGACGGTGGCGCAGTTATATGGCTTCATAGTTTCAAAAGCCTTGCGATTGCGACAGCTGCACCTTCATACTCTCGAACTATTCCAACAGCCCTCGCCATCCCCGCTAGCCATCTCGTCACAGCATGGAATTATTGACATCTCGTATTACCACCAAGACGTATCACTGGTTCTCTACTGCTCTCTGGTCGCTGTCGTCGTCCACGACGAGGACCTTCTCAAGCTACTGGGGTCAGACGAAGGAAAGCAGACCTTGATCAAACAGCTACCCATGAACATCTCAGCTTCCTTACAGATCGGGAAGTCCAGGAGCAGGTCTCGCATCTTAGACTTGCTAGAGATGCTGCGCTCGCTGGGGCTGGTGACACCATTGGAGCGTACTGACGCCGTTGATGCGCCATATCAGTGCGTAAACTCTGATGGCGATACTGTTGCATTCAGAGAGGCCGCTTTGGAAGGTTGGAGCGCCGGCACTCCAGTGATAGCTCCCCGTTTTTGGCGTTTCCATACCTCAGGCTCGATCTACCTCTGGGCCCTCTCGGAATCTTGCCCGTCGTATTGGAAGGATCTTCCCATCAATACTCCCACTGAAGGTGCAGCATACTGGGATGAACTTCACGACGTCAGCAGAAACCAAGCCTACGCCCAGAGTGCTGTGTGTCCTCCCACAAACCCACAAACCCCTTTGAAAGCGAGCGCCAGTTTTGGTAAATGCCTGCGCAGGAGGTCATCTTGGGACCCTGAATATGTCCTGACGTGGCACCAGAAGCAATACCTAGCCAGACATATGGTCATGTCCACTGGCGAGACTCCTTTGAATGCAGAAGATGCGGACGCACAGTTGGATCAAATTTGCTACGTCATCAGTGCTCCTCGCCGCGCAGTCGTGAACCATTTCGCCACTTCTGGAGACAAGATTACGCAAGACCTCGAGAAAGCTCGACAGAGACTGAAGCGGACTCGTGCAGAAGAAGATGCCCAGCAGGACATTGATGCGAAGGCGGCTTTGCTCAGGAAGGCGGAGGAAGCCAAGGCACAACGAGAGCGGGACTGGGAGGAACTTCTTCATAGGATTCATCCAGAACCTGTGAAGGGCACTCTAGCTGTTCGCATCCGTGCAGTCCGAAGTCGTTTCGTGCTGTCGACAATCACAAAGGACCAGCCATACTGGGAGAATGAGATCCAGGAAACGATCAAGAACGCAGGGTTGGCCGCGAGGGAAATCATATCGCAGCCGAAGGCAATGTTAGTCCCTAGAGTGCACAAATCCGCCGCTGGGCCACCGCGTCTGGTGGCCAATCCACCGGAGAAGTCGATCGAGATTTTGATCGCTCAGCAGGGCCCGCCTATCACGCAGCCTGTGAGGGCGAGAAGGAAAGGAAAGACCAAGGAAGAGATTGGCGAGGGTGAGTGGACTCGATCCTGTCTCGCACCTCGTCACCCGTATTGACTCTTTTCTTAGCTGAAGTGGAGGCTAAACCAACATCAACCCCAAGACGAGCGAGGTTTCATTGGACACGAGAATACGACGAGCTAGCTCGAGATGCCTCCGTCATTATTCGAGCTCGATGTCGTGATGGTGTGAGACTCGATTTGTCGGCTTTTGATCAAGTATTCCCAGCAGTGCCAAAAAACTCTGTCAGGCAGCGTGCCACACATCTCAGAGAGAGTGCCGCCGACGACCTATACATGACACGTCTCGAGGATCAGTGGTATACGATTTGGCTGCAACACAGAGGAACACCCTACCTTCCCGACGAAGATCCTAGTAGTCCCTCGAACTTCGACCTGATAAAGCACATCGAATTTCTTCGAAGACACGTAGATAAGAATGCTTTGTGAGTGTGACTGTCCTCCTCTGCCTTCTGTTTCTCATTTGTGATCAGGCGAGTGGGTTTTGTGGAGCGCCAAGCGGCGGGTAAGCTGGCTGCTTCTGTCGAAGAACTTTATGAACGCTACGAGGTCCGAGAGGATATTGTCATTGCGTCAACTTGGGATTTCATGTGGAATACTATGGTTGAGGAAGGCAGAGAAAAGCAGTTCTTGAGGCAAGCGTTTACAAAAGAGCCAGACATCCCCCTCGATAGTACAAAGAAGGAGAATGTGCAACTCGCAGAGGCAGCGCTCAAGGTGTGTGTCCGTAATCTGCAACATCCATACAGAGATTTATGTTATGCAAGATGGTCTTTGGGACGCCAAGCGAGCTCTATAATCCTGCCAGTGCTACCAAGTTACTTCATAGTGCTGGAGAGCAGAGTGTCTCTCTTGCAAGGACCAACCTCCTTCAGCAAGGAGTATTATCCAAGCTCGTACGAGACCCTAAGAAGCCAAAGCCAGGAAGGACATTGAAGATCTCGGATACGTAGGCACACAGTCGTATGCACTGGTCCGGAATGCTCATTCGTCTGATGTAGCAACCTCAACGCTATCGGTGGACCATTCCCCCGAGATTTCTTCCAAGATGCGATTTCGCTCGACGACATCGCCGTTGAAAAAGTAGTGGATGAAATGGAATGGCCCCTGGTCGCTTCTGAAGGGGATATCGCCACCTTACTGCAGCTTGTTTCCGATGATCAGGTGACTAGTAGGTCACTATTGGGCTTCTGGCAGTGCTCAACGTGACGTTTCCTAGGTCGACTTTACCGTGGATTTGACTCAGTCACGATATGCCCGGCCGAAGATTGACTGGAACAGCAAGAGGGCAGGTACGGTTATTCTTGTGCGCCTACCAAGGCAACTTGCTGAGCATCCCAACAGATGACGATGACATCGAGACAGGCATCCGACTGAAGTTCGCCCGAACGTCGACGGCGGAATCAGACGGACCCGAGAATGGATCATCTGAGACACCTTTTGTCGAAACTGATTCAGGCCCGTTAGGTCGCGAAGAGCACGGAAAGACGCTTGATGGAAAGGAAGCCGCGTGTACCTTGAAAACGTCAAGCGGGTTGGTCAACTGTAGTGGCTGCATCAGTGCAGCTTTTACCAGATTTTCGTCTGGCCTCAGCCAGTCGGATGGCGAACTTGCGCGTCGCATTCTCGACGACGTGCGTGCCTTCAAAGACATAGGAGCAAACAAAACGACATGTTTGGTGCGTCTTCGTGCTTATATGCTTCACCAACCTAACAATTCCTAGGGTATGGTGGCCGGCTCACAGCAGCATCTTCTCGAGTTCGTTCACAAGATGACCTTGACTTCCCCTCCAATTTTATTCTGGACATGCTACAATGTGCCAACGCTCGTAGCTGGTGACTACTGTGGCTCGTGGAGCGTGATCGTATCGGATGATCCCTTGACTCTCGTGTCCCCCCGACGCTGGCTCGATCCCCGCGGGTACAGACTCGATAGTGCATGGTCCGCAGCGCTGCGAGCCGTGGTTGGTGTCATTTTCCTTCATCCAGGAATCGGCCAGGTAAGCTCTTCTCACATATCCTGTTTTGGTACGTTGAACCCGTGCTTCAGGCTGAGTTGCGATGGCGTCTGCGAGCAGTATACGACAGACCAGAGGTCCTCGACCTGCTTTCATCGCTGCAGCAGGAAGGCGTTTTGGAGTGTCGGGCCGAGGCCTGTGTGGAAACCATCGAGATGCTCCCTGGATGGCTACTGACGTTGGGCGAGAAGGAGGAACGAATGGTGTTCTGGTTTATAGCAAAGAAGCGCCGCTGGTATCAAGTTTAACCATCTTCATCTCGCACATATCCATTGACCGCCTTTGTGTTATCATTATTCACCTTTATTTACTGTATGTAGGCTCGTCGCACTTTACCGTACGCTGTTCCCACTGGCACTCTCGACTGGTAAAAGGAAGGGACCTTGGGGCGTCACTAATTCTGTAGCACACCGAGTATCGACATTTCGAACGCCGCCTGAACCGCGATGTGACATAGCTATGGCCTAGATTCTCGAGCTGCTGGAACGTACGACATTACAGACTACTTGCTGGAACAACTGAGGAAGACCGAGTCGGATCCAGAGCCTTCGATAGATCATCCGACCTCGTTACGGGCAGTGTTTGATGCCACGACTCTCATCATTTCTTCGCCCAAATTTAACTTATTCCCAATTCTTCCCAGCCAGACGCCGCGTTCCCAGTACTCCAAATCCAGTGGTAATATAGCGACTTGTTTGAACCGTGCAAATTCACCGAGGCTCCTGGTTCATTACATGTGGACTACACATTTCAAACTGCAGCCAACTTGGTACGTTACTAGTACGACGATCCAAGATATCAGTGTTCCGAAGAATCCTGATGCATATCAGGGGAATCACCTAAAATGGAGAGGATGCATTGAATTGGTAGTACCACTGCAGTCCCATGACAACTCCCACTGCCAGCTGGGAGTGCGAGGTAGTAGTACCTCAAGGTCTGATCTAGACTCTCGGTTCTGTGTCTCCCATCCTTCTCGACTCTCTGCAGCTCGGCAGGACCGACGTAGCAATTTGTTCGCTCTTCAGTTCTTTGCCAGAGTTCCTGGACGGAGCTCTCCCATCGCTGATATTCTGCCCTAGTGGTATTGTCAATCATTCACCCGTTATTCCTGAGGAACTGGTATGTATGTAGCTTCAATGGGCGAGCTGCGTTTCCGTTGTATATCCGACTGACCGCACGAATTCGGTCACAGAAATCCAGTCATGCGCATTAAAGACCTTTGGGCAGTTTTCCCCCTTCCCGCCAAGCTGAGGTTGTTCGTGAGTGCTGATCTCTTTCATCCCCACCGCCAAAGAACTAGTCCAGGCCGTTTCTCGTAGACGTGTGCATGACACTGACAAGCTCCCAAATCATCCAGTGGGACCGCATAACACTCTCGAAAACAGCAACATTCTACTTTGTCTTTTCAGTACTTCATTGCGTCGTTCAAATTATTTTTCAAGTACAAGCTTTCAGGATCAACGTCCAAGCAGCCCATTTATTGGCGTCCATCACCGAGCAGGGACATACCATTGACTCCGGCGCCTTCTACGTATTTGGGAGCGACCTGCGCCTCTGCGACAATGTGCCAGCATCGTTCAGCACCGCCTCATGCCAGGTCATCTGGGACGGAATGGTTGGAAACAACACATTGACCCCCACGTCCTCTCTGACAAATGCGACTGCGCTGAGTCTCGATATGATGGAAGCCGTCCCACCCAGTAACAGCACAACCTTCAAGGTCCGTTTTAATGCTACCGTGCAAATCCTTCCTGTTCACACTTTATTTCAGCGCAACCTCCTTGGTGACATCCAAGTTGTCGAGGTCAACGGTACGGTCCAGGTTGTGGCCGATGGACTTGGCTGGAACAACGAGAGTGCCGTTCTCAGCAAGCGATGCCTTTGGGCTTTGGGCTGGCCTGTTCAGATGTGTGTTCGACATACTTCATGGAATCTTAGCTTAACGAACTTTCTAGCCTTCGCACTACCGAACGAGAAGATCTCACTTTTATTGCATTCCAGATTTGGGTGCTGGGGATGTCAATTGTCGCCGTGAGTCTTAGTTCAGACTCGCACATCCATGCCTTCTGATCTTATCTCAGCTTTTGAATGAATCGGTTCCGCATACGTGGGTCTTGTGCTGACTTGACCCTTTGATTTGAAACTGAGAAAGTGTCCAGGATCGCTTCCCTCCTGACTCATATGGTGGCCACTGCGTGGGCCGGATTCCAGATATTCAACACTGCCCAATTTCGCCGTGACTTCGCAGAAGTCACAACGAACGGAGCCTGCCATCCAATCAACTTGCTTCCGTCCTACTGGCAGTCTCGTGCAGCTGCTGAAATCCCAAGCTTAGTACTCAATGCTGTGGCGTTATTGGTCTCTGCTTCTCTCTCCTGGAGGCTGGCCAAGGTTCGCTTTTTAATTCTACGACGTAGATTCGGACTAAATGCTTCTTTCAGTCATTCGGCTGGCAGACTTTTAAACGGGTCGGGGCGTCACTGATCATCAGTCGCACTTACAAACTCGTGCTTTCACTGTCGATCGTCATTCAATTGTCTTTGTTCTTTATCGTTGCCTCGATTGCATTGTGGCTTGATCAGCTCTGGAACGGCGCCATCGGCCATCTGGCATCGTCCCCTGTGTATAAACCTTTGCTCATCATCACACTTATCGTGAGTATAGAACTCGTCAGATATTATTGGCTATCTGACCCTTGTCGCTTCAGCTACTATTCCCATGGCTGGCCTTGGTGAGCACAGCGACTTAAGAATTCGATCTGCGCACTGAGACTACACCACAGGGTTTGTTTTCAGTAAGACGGGAGCGAAAGCTTGAGATGCTTATCTTCCTTGTCATGTGCCTGGGTTACCTCGGTGGCTGGGGTGCCATGTTCAATTCCACGACTTTCCGCTGGACGTACATGACGTGGACGTTCTTTGGAGTGATGACGACCGCGTCTGTTTTCCTCACACTCGTATCGTTCATTCTGGGTGTTGTCTGCCGCATCAACTTCGGCCACGGCTTGCCTCGCTACTGTGCGTCGTTCTTTTGGACCTCGTGGGCTTCTTTTCTCTAAGTTCTTGCTCTATAGTAAATCCGCAGGGACCCATGCCTGGGGATGATTTCGAGCCAGTTACCTTTGGTAGCGACCTAGAAAAAGTTGCCTTCCCGTCAAGTGACAAGCCGACGTTTTCTGTTACATTCGGATCAGGACAGCAAGTTCATTCTCCAGCGCAGATGTTCGTGCCAAGCACTTGGCAGCGTGTCGCGCGACCAATGAGGATGTCGACCCAAAGTTCGCTACAACAACCCTCTCCAGCCAAGACTCGCCCATCACCAGACGGGACGTCTAACCCCCTCCATCGTTACCCGTCACACAGCAGTGTCAATAGCTCAATGAGCACAGACAGTCGAAGTATTGAAAGTAAGCGCTGGGCTATAGAGTAACCTTGTGTATTTCTTATACATACATGTATTTCTCCCAATGCCACTATTTTCTCATGGTTTCTTTTAGCCCACAAACAATGTATCCTTTTTTTGATGAGTCGTATAGTCTGGCCCCTGCAGCGCGCTAATGTCCCTCTTGTTGTCTTCAGTTGTTGACCCATATATTCACCAACTGTACCGTTGGCGATTCTGTTTCTTCGCAGGTCACCGAGGGAAGTAAAGGCATTTATAATCAATGACAGAAGTACCAGAATTCAGTGTCAACCGCACTGGGAATCAGTGACACGGCACTCAAAATCAGTGTCTTTGGGTGACACTGATTCGGACATTTTTGCTACTAGAAATCAGTGTCTGTGACGCTGGATATTGATGCCCTTGCCGCTGACCACCAGCGCTCTTACCACTGATTTACACTGCTCATTTCCTTATGTTAGGGGCTAGTGCTGGCTATCCCACTGCTGTCCACGGTTCTCAATGTTGTAAATGTGTGAATTGATGGGAAATAGTATAAAAAATAATGTGTAGACTAATGGTACACGGGTACACAGCATCAGCAACCATGAGAGCTTGCGGCGGAATCCAACATGACGAGGTCAACGCAGAGCACTGGTGACCTGGGATACAC
>KN819323.1:817211-852536 GCA_000827475.1 Paxillus involutus ATCC 200175
CACAGCGACTTAAGAATTCGATCTGCGCACTGAGACTACACCACAGGGTTTGTTTTCAGTAAGACGGGAGCGAAAGCTTGAGATGCTTATCTTCCTTGTCATGTGCCTGGGTTACCTCGGTGGCTGGGGTGCCATGTTCAATTCCACGACTTTCCGCTGGACGTACATGACGTGGACGTTCTTTGGAGTGATGACGACCGCGTCTGTTTTCCTCACACTCGTATCGTTCATTCTGGGTGTTGTCTGCCGCATCAACTTCGGCCACGGCTTGCCTCGCTACTGTGCGTCGTTCTTTTGGACCTCGTGGGCTTCTTTTCTCTAAGTTCTTGCTCTATAGTAAATCCGCAGGGACCCATGCCTGGGGATGATTTCGAGCCAGTTACCTTTGGTAGCGACCTAGAAAAAGTTGCCTTCCCGTCAAGTGACAAGCCGACGTTTTCTGTTACATTCGGATCAGGACAGCAAGTTCATTCTCCAGCGCAGATGTTCGTGCCAAGCACTTGGCAGCGTGTCGCGCGACCAATGAGGATGTCGACCCAAAGTTCGCTACAACAACCCTCTCCAGCCAAGACTCGCCCATCACCAGACGGGACGTCTAACCCCCTCCATCGTTACCCGTCACACAGCAGTGTCAATAGCTCAATGAGCACAGACAGTCGAAGTATTGAAAGTAAGCGCTGGGCTATAGAGTAACCTTGTGTATTTCTTATACATACATGTATTTCTCCCAATGCCACTATTTTCTCATGGTTTCTTTTAGCCCACAAACAATGTATCCTTTTTTTGATGAGTCGTATAGTCTGGCCCCTGCAGCGCGCTAATGTCCCTCTTGTTGTCTTCAGTTGTTGACCCATATATTCACCAACTGTACCGTTGGCGATTCTGTTTCTTCGCAGGTAGTGTTGCCAAATTTACATCTCAACAAGTTCCTAGTGTTAAAATTGATTACATGCAACAGTACGACTCTCTATCATCAGGACAATGGTAAAGTACTAGGGAGTACTATGTTACAAATGTGTATGAGCATTACAAAGGGGTTCAATACTGGCTACAAGATGCGTGAATGAGACGTTAGAATATCGAAAAGCAGATCGTTGGCGGACGTGAAAAAAACTAGGGAACATGAAGCATTAATCACTATCAGGTGTCTGCTCTACTGGAGATGACAGCGTGGGCGAGGGTATCTGAATGACTTCGACTTCCTTCTCCTGGATAATAGCAGCCTGCCTGGCAACCGATGCCATCTCGTAGTTCTCTTCAGAAGGCACTTCGACGGGCGGAGTAGGGTTGAGTTCAGCCTCACCGTAGCCCAAGAGGGTCTCGCCGAACTGAAGCATCCAGGGGTGATCTAAGAGTTCGACTGCTGTCGGGCGCCGAACGGGGTCGATGGTGAGGCATTGTTTGATAAAGTTAATACCCAAATCGCCTAGTTGACCTGGTTCTGGGAGCGGTGGGTGTTGGGTGGCTACCCCGATGTGGAACATGATTGCCCTTGGAGACATATCAGTACATACTCGTCCATAGCAAACAGGGTAATATGTGCCTCACCATTCATTGTCGAGGTTACTCCAAGGCTTCTTGCCCGTAGCAAACTCGAGCACGACACATCCCAATGACCATACGTCCATCGCTCCATGTCGCCCTCTCTTATCGTTCTTGATAACCTCGGGGGACATATACATCGGTGTACCTGTCAGGCTGTTGTTCACCCCAAGCCCGCCACCGAACCCGCCAGCCTTTACAAAGGTGGCCATGTCTGTGCCACGGCGAGACCGTTGCATTGTGCGGTTCTTGGCGAGGATCTTGGACGCTCCAAAGTCAACGTATTTGATTACGCCTCTATGGTCAAGGAGAATGTCTGTGCAAGGGATCAGCCTCCGAGTCCAAAATCACAGTCAGACGGCTTACTGTCGGGCTTGATATCGCGATGCACAATCCCCCTCGAGTGCAAATATGCAAGGCCCTCCAGCATCTGCATTGTATACAATTGGACGATACTCTCGTCCTCGATTCTGCCGTGCTCCAACAAAGCCGCCAAGCTCCCTCCCTGACAGTACTCCTCAAAGATGTACACCTTGTCCCGATGCACCTCAATGCCGTAGTACTCCACGACGTTCGGATGGTGCAACATCTCCATGATGCTGAGCTCATCTTTGATCTGGGCGTATAGGTTCGGCAGCCCAGAGAGCTCCTGGAACTTGATCTCCTTGACAGCCATGAGCGATCCCGAATCGAGGTTAACAGCAAGGTAGACGGAACCAAAGGCCCCAGCGCCAATGAACCGCCGTTGCTGCCACCTGATGGATATATTTGAGCTAGAAGAAGCGAGGAAGAGAAGCGAGCGGTCTTCAAACTTCTCGTCGTCGAGCACACGCCCGATGACACGGTTCTCTGAACCCATTTGCTCGCGCTCGTTTTCCAGGCCCTCGAGCGCCTTAGAAGTCCTTTCCCAGAATAGACGTACATTTGCTTCGGTATATGCGTGGGTGCTAGAGGTGATGAGGTTGTAGTCATTGATAGGTGACTGCGAGCGCTGCAGACTTGGATCGTCTTCATCCGCTGCGATAGACGCTTGCTCGCGGAACAACTCTTCCTGTCTCTCTTTCTCCTTGCGTGCCTCGAGGGTCGAACGGGCACCTAGGATGTCAAAATGACTTATCAGGAGCGTCATACAACTTGCTACTTTCTGTCTGAGCATCTCAAATTGGTCGTTGGACATCTGGAGGATATTGTTCCGCCTTGTGCGATGCAGCGTGAACTCGAGCGCGTTGACGGCCCACCTGAAGGTCTTCCTGTCTGAGGGGTTACAGTCGTCGCAGATGAACGACACCCATGAGATAGCGAGGTGGATAAGCGAGCGGTTGAATTTGGTCAGTGTCGAGCGTTCCATATATTTCTGCGCGTGTTGACCATGTTCGGATGCGAACAGGTACCAGTTTTCGAGCAGCTCTTGGTATCCGTCGGCGTTGCGCAGCGAATGCCGGACGTGGTGGACTGAATCAACTATAGATTCGGCAAGCTTGTTCGTTGCGCGGGCTATCTTACGCAGTTCGCGATTGACAACTGGGATGTGTGCTTGTTGTTCGACTATACAAGGAGGAGGAGCCAGCGCCATCTCGTCGTCTTCGTCCATGGGGATGAAGATATCGGCGAACTGCTGCTTCGCAAACACGAGCCGGCGCTGCGTCCCATCCGCCACAAGCTTCACCCGGTTATCTTTCATATCCAACTCTATCCTCGGCAGCTCCAGCATAAGAACGAGCCCATTCCAAATGAACTGGTTGCGAGGAGACAACAGCAGCAGGTACTCCGAATCGTCCTCCTCGTCGCTATCCGCATAGTCGGCATTAGTGTCGACAACGGGAAGCGGCACGCCTTCGTCCGTGATAACTTCATTGACATGGAAAGACTCGAGTAGAATGCGACGGATTGCGTCGGGGCGATCTCGGAGCGCGCTGGAGGCGACTATATAAGTGCCATCTTCTTCGTAGGTTTGGGTGTAGACGAGGAGATGGTCAGTTGCGATGAGGGCTTCTATGAACTGTTCGAGGGGGACGTTTTCGATGTTGTATTCCGCCGAGTTGCTGAATCTTTGGGTGAGGACTCTACGTAAATCGCCACGTTAGCATACTCTTTGGGACAACAAATGGAGGAATGGGAACCTAGCAAAACGTTGAAGTTTACGGTATCGCAGCCTGACGTTGTCTAGAATCTTGCCGTACCAGTTGCCCTTTTGTTCGTCGGACATTTGGCCGGTGCTGCTTGCGAGGACATCCCCTTGGAGAGCCGGGCTCGAGGCTTTGCGCACTCGGTCGTTCTCGGATGTGGGAAGGCGAACTTGCGTTTCGAAGTAGTTCGCGACTCGGACCATCAATCGGTTGGTTAATGAGCTGCGGGACGTCCATTCAGTCACATTTTGTAAAAGAGATTCGGTGGTGCTCACCAAACTTGTTCGGCTACGAGAGTGGAGCCCCCAACGACCGTCATACTGACATCATTGAGTGTGGCCCACTGCGATTCGATGACATCCGGTTCCTTGAAGTAGATGCCTTTGACGCCACTCTTGAGTTTCCAGTGGATAAGCCTGAAGAATATCGACAAGGCTTCTAGGATAGTAGTATCATAATCATCGCTCATACACCTCGGCAAATTCCACTTTCCCCCAGGATCGGGGGCAAGGAAGGCCTCGTACTGCCTCTTTAGCGTACAAGCCAAACCCAAACTGATCTTCACATCTTCAGTCACTTGATCAATGATCAGAACTTCTGGGTCCTTGAGTTTCTGGACGTAATCAAGGCGCACGCGTAGGCACGCCTGGGCGAGTTTGGTGGGAAAGGAGATGAGTGGGACGAGTTCATTCTCAAAGGTTGGCAGGTTCATTTCTTCGAACATCGAGGAGAGGTTGACTTGGGCATCGCGAGCTGTACCGATGAAGGCATGTACGGTAGTTAGGAAGCCCTTTTCAAAGGTCTTCTGGATAGAGTCTTCTTTCAGGACACGTTCAACGAACGTCGTACCATTTGGTGTCTGATTGGATGATCCTTTCACGTGCGTGCGAGGATAGACGTCGATGCTGGTACTTGGCTTTGTGACATCTAGCGATTCGCTGCCTGTCCATCGCTGGAGAAGGGCAATGTGGCGCCGTAAAGACAGAAGGACGGTTGACCATGTGTTGAGGGTGTCGCAGCGGGCCAAAAACCGGGGCTCTGAGGCAGCAGCTTTGTCTCCATAGAATGCCTTAAGAGTTGGATATAGAGACTGAGCTGCTTCGAGGCGGTAGAGGAGAGCATCGACTCGTTTGAGAGCTGTGATTGGATTGCGCTCATCGTCCGTGAGCTTGAAGGAATTTACCTCCTCGATGATAGGATCTACTGTGCGCATTCTCCTCTCTTCTATACGTCTACGCTCCTCGGCTTCTTTCCTTCCGCTGAACTTAGCGCGCAATCCGAGCCAGATGTTAAGATGAACGTTGTTCTGTTCTTCCGTTGAAGACTCGAGTGCGACAGCAATACGGGTCTTCTCGGACTTGAGAACATCACCATCGAGGACGGAAGCGAGCATAGTTTGCCACTCCAAGCGCTGACGTTCCTCTATTGTTGCAGGCTCAATGGGGTCAGACTCAAGCATGAGCGCGGAGAAGCGGTCGAAGACGTCTCCTCCACTGAGACCTGACCGACCGAGGTCTTCATCGTCACTATCACCGGCATCTACAAGTTGCCCTAGGCCCCTCTGAAAGTAGTTTGAGTCAGGATCGTTCCTTGGATCGTCGTCGAGACCCGGTTCAGACCTGTAACGTTTTACGAACTGGGTGTAGACGTCGGAATACTTTGGTGGATAAGGTGGTGGGTTGTAGTTGGGTGCAGATGGATTGCCTGATGCTGATGGTGGAATGAAATTGTTCTTCGGTAGACGGGCTTTGCTTCTGCTGCTACGTAATGAAGAGTTTATCGAGGCTGAGAGCATTTGTGACGGGGGTCTTTGGATTGGGGGACTCGGAGGTTCCCAGTCAGGTTCGTCGCCGTCACCGTCGTTATAGTCTTGTTCTTCGAGCGAAAAGAGGGACGGCTCAAGCGACATTCCCCTTCGCACCCTGGTCATGATAGTGGCAGTTTGAGTCGAATAGCAGTGCTACCTCAAGCTGCTGTAGTACTTCGTCAGTCCCGCCGATGGCATTGGCACGCGATCTCCTCCTCACCACGTGATTCGAATCTTCAAAATTATTACTACTACTAGTGCTACGCCCGACTCCTTGAAGCACACATTGCACTGACTCGGACTGGCACGACTTAGAACACATTCGAAACGCGATCAGAGTAAACCAACATGGGTATCGTTGAAAAGGTACGTTTACAAGAGTAACCCTGCTCTGTATCTCACCTTCTGAACTATGCCGCTTAGATCAAGGAGATCGAGGGTGAGTCTCCATACCATCACTTGAAGTCTGAAGAACACTATCACTCAACATAATCAACCGATGATCTAGAGGAGATGGCGCGCAGTGGGTATACCATGGCTTTTCTACTTTCCGCCAACTAATTGTCCGCGATCACAGCTCAGAAGAACAAGGTACCGACCTTCTCCATCTTACTCACATTCGTTTAACGAGCCTTCTAAGTAGGCGACGGAGTATCACCTCGGTCTTCTCAAAGCAAAACTCGCACGCTATCGTGCTCAACTCCTCGAACCTACCTCAAAATCCGGTCCCGCCGGCGTTGGGTTTGACGTGCAAAAGTCGGGTGATGCTCGAGTTGCACTAATTGGTTTTCCATCCGTCGGAAAGGTTCGCATGCGAGTTCCAAGTTTGAGGATCTTGATTTGAGATGGAACACGTGTAGTCGACGCTTCTTAGCAAGTGTACACACACTGCGTCAGAAACTGCAGCTTACGAGTTCACCACCCTTACCGCTATTCCTGGTGTAATCGAGTATCAAGGAGCCCGCATCCAGCTTCTCGATCTCCCAGGAATCGTGGAAGGCGCCAGTCAAGGTAGTACCCACTTGCTTAGCTCAATGAATAATTCACTTCTTTCCATCCATCGAAGGTCGCGGGCGAGGGCGACAAGTTGTTGCGAGTAAGTGACTGATTTCAACGGTTTTGAATTATAACTTATGTCCAGCCAGCCGCAAAGACTGCCGATGTCATACTTGTCATGCTTGATGCCACCAAGTCTGAAGAACAGCGGCGTCTCTTGGAAATTGAACTCGATGCCGTAGGTATCCGACTGAATAAGCGGAAGCCTGATGTCGTGTTCAAGCGTAAGACCACTGGCGGAGTGAGTGGACATTTCCTCTTTTTCGACCTGCAGCAGTTGACAAAACCTCGACGCTTAGATCACGGTATTAATATTGCACCAACTATTGCGGATGTGGTTGTGTAACTCGTTTCTTTCTTTTGTAGCTCAACACCACAGTGAAGTTGACAAAGACTGATGAAAAGACCATCCGAACAATTCTCGCAAGTTGTACGTGACACCCTTGCGATAAATAGTCTTGGATGGTTGCTTACCCCTTGCAGACAAGCTACACAACTGTGATGTTATGATTCGAGAAGACGTAAGCATCGGTACCAGATCTGTAAGCCCAAGCTGAGGCTTTTGGCTTGGAGATTACCACAGATGAGTTCATAGATGTTTTGATCGGTGAGTCCTGTTCATGACAACAAGCCAAATAGTGATATGTGAACTGCATTGATACAGGCACACGCAAATACATTCCGTGTCTCTGTGAGTTCAAGCTTGTGACGTTCTGAGATACTTTTGTTGACACGTTCTCTCAAGATGTGTACAACAAGATAGATGCAATCAGCTTGGAACTCGTGCGCTAGCATAGATTTTGTTCGAAAGTCGTGGTCATGCTTATCCGTTGAGTACAGGTCGACAAGCTTGCTCGTACCGAGTACACGGTCGTCATCAGCTGTGAGATGGACCTGAAGTGTGCACATTCCTAAGCACAACACTTCTTTTGTGCTGATTCTACCCAAGCCTCGACTACCTCATCGAACGCATATGGGAAAGTCTCGGCCTCGTAAAAGTTTACACGAAGAAGCGCGGCGAACGTCCTGACTTGTCGGACCCAGTGTGTCTCCGGAAGGGTGCTACGATAGAGGTGGGGTCTCTTTGGTTTCAAACTCCTGGTTGCTGCATGGAGAAGAAATCGAAGAGGTTGACGGTTTTGATGTGGTGTTTTGCAGGATGTTTGTCTTGGAATCCATAAATCACTCGCTACTAATTTCCGATGCGGACTCGTTTGGTGAGTTCTTCCCCTCGCGAGGACTGAACCCTCGGCGTTACTAAAGGAAACCCTTCATTTCCAGGGTACGGGACTTCTTCAACGGAGCCGCATTACACTAACATCACCCCACATGTTACGCATGCGTACAGGGCCGGTCATCGAAATTTGCACCGCACGCTCAGAAGGTTAGTCTGAACCATCAAGTACAAGATGGAGATGTTGTTTCAAGTTCGTGTCTCAGTGCTGGTCTTCTCGTTGTCGATGCGATTCTGATGGCGTGCCCCGCAGTATTTACGAAGTGAGAAGAATGGTTGAGGGTTCTGTTAGTAGGATGTGTAGCTTCATGTTTCAGCATGTCCGAGTCACAGGTAGCTGTGTTGATGATTCTGATCCCGGTGACCCGTACTTAACGGTTAACGATGCCGGCGCGTATACGTTACTCACTGTAAGGAAAAAGACACAGCATACTAGTTAGCATGAGAGAGGACGTACATCACGAAACCGCGGGTGACCGGTGACGTGCGGAGAGCACAAGCGGGCGCTATCTTGAGCAGCATACGCGTCAGAGGCCGTTGTCAAAGGCTCGTCATTTCACGTTCGAGTGAGCGACTATCTCTGCGTCATCGCCGCACGGGCCGCGGTGTGCAACCCGGCTTCCGCATCTGGAAGGGGGCTATGCACCACGTGCTGCACGGTCAAGTCACTCATCCCGGAGATCTCGTCTTTGAAAATCCCCGAGGTACATAAACGCGAGACGCTGCGCGGCCAGCTACTCCACCATTTTTCTCCTTGATACCATAAACTCTCCTTCGCCGGCTCGAAGCTGGAAGCTCTTACTTAGAATGAACTCAGTCTCTTCAAATACCATCAGCGTAAACGGCCACGCCCCGTACTATGCGCCTTCCAATTCGATTTCAGCCTCAATGGAAACGACCAGCAACTCCCCGGAAATCGAATTCATCTTCCTCGGGACGGGCACATCATCCTCAATTCCCCATGTAGACTGCTTAACGGCACCTCCAGATAAGGAGCCGTGTAAAACCTGTCTCTTGACACTCAGGCCGGAGGGAAAGAAAAATATAAGGCGCAATACCTCGGCTGCTATTAGGATAACGGGGAAGGGTGGCAAGTCCACGTGAGTGCTCGTCGCTATCCACTTTCCCGTTCCAAGCTCTGTTCGGATGATTGGTTGACCTGAAACGACCCCTGGGTGAAATAGGACGGTTGTCATAGATGTGGGCAAGAACTTCCAGGCCGCCGCTTTAGAGTGGTTCCCGAAATATGGGTTGCGAGAGATAGACGCTGTCCTCATAACGCATGCACACGCTGATGGTCAGTCTTGTCCCTATCTCAGTGTAGTAGAAATGGGAGGTGATACTGACAATCGCCTCATATTCCAGCTATGAATGGGCTAGATGATCTGCGAGGTGATTTCGGTTTCCCATTCTGCCATGGATCGTGTTCTTCTTACACTGCCGGAAATATCCAACAGGATGGACCCTAGGAGGCGCAATTCAACAGCATATAGATATCTATGTTTCGCAGACCATATTTAAAGAAATCCAAAGGTCCTTTCCTTACCTGGTGTCTAGAGAATTTGCATCGGGGGGCGGAGATGTGGGTTCTTCCAAGTTCGAATCTGCACAACTGGTTAGCTGAGCAACTAGTTTTATGATTGCAGGTCCCCGAATTTGTGTGGCATATCATAGAAGACAAGGTTCCCTTTGAGATTAAAGATACTGGGATACGTGTCACTCCGTTTTCAGGTGAGTAGACGAGCGCGAAATTTACAAAGCCTGGGTCTTAATTGATCTACTGGTCTTGTATGGATTGCACCGAATTCATACGCATGAAGTACATCACGGACGACTGTTTGCTACAAGCCCTCCACCTGCATTCACACCAACCCCATGGGTGACGCAACCAACGACACCCATACACACATCAGGTTATTCATCGCCTTCTCAAACATCCACGATGGAAGGCGAAACCAAAACGACGACCAAGGTCCACCCCTACCTCTGTTTCGGGTTCTTGATCCAGGATGCGATCGTCTACATGTCAGATGTGTCACTGATACCAGATGATGCATGGGCAGTTATTAAATCAGAGGTTCATCAAAGATCGGTCCTTGTGATCGACTGCCTCAGGCTCCATGCGCATACGTCGCACATGGGAGTCGGAGAAGCCGCAGCTACTATCCGGAAGCTTGGTGCAACAAGGAGTTATATGATTGGGTTTAGTCATAGTGTGTCACATGAAGAATACGTGACTATAGGGGAGGCGGCAGGGGAAGAGCTGGAGAATGGCTTATCTGCTCCAGAGCGTCGGAAGATGCTGAGTGAATCAGAGGAAAAAGGAGTGGATATGGTGAGAAAAGGGAAGACGGGAGGGAAGGGGTACTGGGTGCGGCCTTCGCATGATGGACTTAGGGTGTTTATTTCGAGCGATGGTTCTGTCCGAGATGAAACATACGAGTCCCAGTGAGGGTCACCGCCGCGGACTTGGTATGTGCGGACGGGCTCACAGTGTAGATGTTCTGCGACAGCTTGCTGAAAAGTAGACCTAGTGGTAGATGCATAAATTTGACCTATGTAGTTCAGGCTTTGTCGTAGTAGATGCGCCACTACCCACGGGACCTTTACTTACGTGACCTTTACTAATAGTGATTATGGAATTTACTCACGTGACGTGGTGCTTTCTTCTTGCCCCCTCATCAGTAGAAACTGCACTCTTTTGAAGCTTCCCCTCAGAAGTCGACTCCTTGCAATCTTTTCCGAGTCCAACTAACAAGTCTGTCTCCACAAACATAAACAGCTAAAGGACACCGGGATCGTCGTTCCGCCATGAAGTTCTTCTCCCAATCCTTCGTGTACGAGTAAGTTAGCAACTCGTTTCAATTCCCATTCCCATTTACTTGACACTTACTCCTACGTATCACCCCAGCGATCCCTGGTCAATCGTGTCTCTCGCTTTCTTTCTGCGCTATCCAAATCCCTACGCATCTCATGTCATCTCTTGCGACGTCGTCGACCGTCGGCAAACAGAGTCTGGCTCGCTTTTGACAACGAGGCTTATTCTCAAGCGTGGCACACTCCCAAGGTGGGCTCCCCAGGGTATCATCTCGCGAACAGAGTCATGGGTCATTGAGGAGAGCGAGGTCGATCCCTTTGGGAAAATCGTGAGGTGCCGGACCAAAAACCTTGACCACGTCAAGGTCATGCAAATAGAGGAGACCCAGTTGTTCCAACAGACTGAAGAAGGGTTCGTTCATTTTCTTATCTACTCATGCTAGATGTCGTTGTTGATGGTGTACGTGATTTAGGAGAACAGTGCAAACGACGGAAGCATACATCACTTCCAAGATTGGGTGGGGTTTGACCAAGAGGATCGAGAGTCATGGTTTGGCGCGTTTCAAAGCTCATGTTCAAAAAGTGAGTTTTTAGTCACTCATTTATCTTGTTGCTCACGTTGCTGGTAGTCTCGCCAGGGTGTCTCGCTGATGATGGACCTAATCCGGCAAGCACGTCTCCAGCCCATGGCATTCGGGTCGTACATCTCAAGTCTCCATTCCGATATGTCTTTCGTAGTTCCGGAGGCTTCAACATCTCACAACACTGGTCATAGACCAGAAGGCCCTCACTCTCCCCCTACTGCACAGAATAACACATGGTATAACCGGGTATGGGGTAGCGGGTGACTAATTCTGATGCGAAAGAGCTCTTCTTGTGGTACTGTATATCCGATTCGTCCTATTATTTCGTACTTCGATGGTCGCTTCATGCACCATGTATCATTAACTACGCATTCGACGAGGCGTCCACCACTCTGAATTGTTTCGAGGACCGTGAGTATTGAAGCAGAGGCGTGTAGTTAGACAAACACGGGACCATAGCTGCCCTGGCACCATTCACATCAACGGCGGCCATCCGTCATGGCAGATATCTTTGGCTGAGAGACACGTGTATCCGTAGCTGGAGCCCGTACATACTGTCGAGACTCAGTACTCATCAGCGAATGAATATATTACTAGTATCACTAGTCTTTTGCTCCTGCTCTTGACTTCCTCCGAGGAGTCGTCCCCCCTCGGACTAGGTGAACGTTAAGCGGCTAAACCCTGATTCAGACTCTTTCGTATCTGCCCATTGTTGACTCTCTGCACTTCAACTTGTGTACCATACGGAAACTTATAAGATGTACTTTCCGACGTCGGCGGCAAGGCAGCTCTCCAGCGTTCCCGCCCTCCCCGACGTACCACTTCACAATGTACTGTATTCCGAACCAAGTCCACGCAAGTCTCTCTTCTGTGCCCTTACCAAGGATGCACTGACCGTTTGGCGTGTTCGGGTGTGTTGTATGTTCATGTCTCAGTGGTTGCTTGCTGACCGTTTCGGTGACGTGGACGTGGATTTCAGCCTTCCGCACCTCTTGCTCATCTAGCGAGGTCTGAGACATCTCTCATAGAACATGGGGACAACCTCGCTGCGACGTGGTCCCCGGACGGGAGCAGGATAGTCATTCAGGTTGGCTTCATTCATCTCCAGTCCATCCTCACTCCGTTCACAACATCATACCAGACGACATTCTCGTTCCTGGTGCTGGTTACCGTTGATTATATACCCGATACCCCGGCGTATCAACCACCAGACGTTGCACCAGGGGCTCAGCGCAACTTCCTTGCCGGACCAGGGGAAGGGCTCCCACTCCAGTCCCTCAGCCTCGCTTTTGAGGGTGTCATATGCGCGGAGGGTCAGGTTCTCAGGTACGCCTCCTTATCTAAAGTCTAAAGTGCATGCGTTCAAAAGCTCACTCACGCAACTCCCTCAAACAGTGTTTCGCCACGTAAATATCATATACTCTTTTCGACCAGCTCCCCACCAGCTGTCCAGCGTATCCCATGGCCTTCATACGATGAAAGCGATAGTGGAAATGACCTTTCTCAGAGGTCACTCGGCGGGTATGATACATGGGTATTAAACGACCACGAGTTACCGTGGTTAGTGGACAGCGATGGTACGTCTTGAACTATATCCAGCGAACAGTACCTTTAGTTATGCGGGCCCACTTGGATTCTGTAGTCACTGTTACGAAGGTCTTGCATTCAACAGCAGGAGTGGAGACGTGGATAACGTCGGACGGGAGAGCGTACTTCGTGCGACTCCAGGAGAATGCACAAGTGGAAGAGCCTACTGTGGACCCTGACAACGAAGACGAGTCGAGGGACGGGGTGAGTTTGCGGGTACACCAGCAACGCGTGGATTGAAAATCTTACTGCTTTACAGGACTTTGGAAGTCGCGGGAACCGCATCAACGGAAAGAGGCGTTCATCTAGGGACAGTTCAGCTTCATTGCACGACCATCACTGGCAGGGGACTTGTATCCACAACTTCGAAATTCCACGATGGGTACAAAAGTCACGGCATATTGAGCCTGACGGGTCTGGTGAGAGGCCTCCTGTCTATGTTGAGCCGCGTCGGGCCGTAGAGGTTGCCGTCAATGCAAGGTTTTCTTTGGTTGCAGTTGGAACTTATAGGTATCGTCATATTTTCATACCCCTAGCACTCAGCCAAGAAGGCTCACCGTACATGTTCTCAGTGGATCCATCGAGTTCACCGCCTTTCCAGCCCCGGATGGCTCCGCCCCTATACCCCAAACCATAGACGTCCCGAATCCCTACAACCGCCCGCGAGGCAAAGTATCAAAAATGGAGTGGAGCTCAGACGGATATGTGTTAGCGGTGGGGTGGGAGCATGGTTGGGCGATCTTCAGTGTTGCAGGACGTTGCCTTGCTTCCGGGTTTGGCGTCGATGATACGGTCGACAGTGAGAGATTCCAAGATGCATTTATGCATGGGGTCAAGGATCTTGTGAGTACCTGTGCTACTCATTATGTGGGGCTGACGACGACGGTGGGTAGTTTTGGGCACCTGGCAATTTCGAGCTTGTGGTGCTTGCTCGGGCAACTCCAAATAGTAATTCATACGTTCTACGTGAGCGGTCTTGATCCTGAAGAAATCACAAAATTTATAGAACCGGACGGTCAAATATTCATCCTACCTTTTGCTAAGAGTGCCACGACATCCCAACATTCCCCAGTTCGTGATTCGATTCTAGTTCAGACAAAACCACTCAATGTCATCAGGACAACACTCGTTATGCATTCCTTCAAATGGACGATCGAGCGCTCGTGTACCGTGGAGCAGATCAGCCGGACATGAGCGTCATCAACCCAGAGTCGGACGTCTGGCAGCACATAAAGGCAAGATTACTTATTCATCTCATCGATTCAACGTTTGTTAACACCGAGTTCTGTTATAGGTTCCTCAAGCCTATCTGGCGTCAAACTGGCCCATTAGATATTCCGCGCTGAGTAACGATGGGCGGCTGGTTGCTATCGCCGGTCGTCGTGGATTGATCCACTACAGCTCAACGTCTGGACGGTGGAAATTATTTTCGAGCATCACTCAAGAGCAGGCATTCGCGGTGAAAGGAGGGTTGTTGTGGTTTCATCATGTCCTCATAGCAGCTGTCGAGGTGTCGAAGTCACACCAGGTCTGGGGGAATTATGATAGGTCATTCCGCACAGGCTACTGATGATCGGTACAGATCCGCCTATACTCCCGCGACCAGGAACTAAGCAACCAGAACGTCCTTCACCGCGAAATGATCTCGTCACCAGTCATTATTCTGTCCCTGGTGGATAACTCACTGCTGGTCTACACTGCGGACAATATGCTGAGCCATTACTTGATTATCCCTACCACGGAGTCGATCAAGTTACATCTGTGTGGGAGTATCACTTTCAATGGGATAATCGCTGCGCCTTCGGCTGTCAGAGTGTTGAGTTGGATGATTCCCAGTGCTCAGAAACGTGAGTTCTCTTCACTTAGTAGTTGGAGCATCTTGTTACTTACGCTGTGTAGAGCTCGGTGATCCCGTGGATGATCTCGCAGTAGCCACCGTCCTCATGATGGTTGGCGGACAGCTTGTATTGCTTCGACCAAGGAAGGCAAGTGGCCACATTCCACGAGCGAAACTCACGTTTGATAATGTTTCTTTGTGAATGCCAGTCCGGCAACCAAGAAGTTAAATACGATATGCAAATCTTTGCGGACCGTATTGAATTTTGCTGGATACACCTGCGGGGCATCGGAGCATTGGAGAACTCCCTCTGGGGGTATGATGGGCAGGGTATACGAGTTTGGCTTAATGCTCTCGCCATCGAACCGCCCTCGTCCCCTGATGAGGCACCCCAGAGTGTCAAGGAGAGCGTCAATATTCCGTTGGACTTTTATCCACTGTGTATGTTTCTTTCTCTTGTTCTGATGCAACAACACTCATGGCCTCCTATAGCTGTACTCATGGATAAGGGCATCATTATTGGCGCTGAGCATGAGTCGGCCACCCGGGTGAACTTACCGTTTGTGATGTTTAGACATGCAACAAGTGTATGCACTTGGTCTAGTGTCTCGTTCACCTTTTCCTGACCAAAGTGATGATCTTTGACAGTCTCATCTGTTCCTTCACCATGTCTTGCGGCACTATCTGGAGTGTGGACAAGTGCGAGAGGCAGTGCTACTCGCCACCCATTACCAACATCTCGTGTTCTTCGGTCACGCTCTCGAAATCCTTCTCCATACCGTGGTGGAGTCAGACGCCGCGACCGGCTCTGAGGAAGCCCAAAACGGGACGGCCACAACATTGCCCGCTGTGGTTGCATTTCTGGACCACTTTGATGTCGCATTGGATGTTGTTGTTGGTTGTGCAAGAAAGACAGAAGTCACGCGATGGAGACAACTTTTTAGCATTGTCGGAAACCCAAAAAGCTTGTTTGAGGCGCGTCTCAACAGCTATCACCTCATGTTTTGATAACATACTGACTCCAATGTTCAGACATGTCTCAACTCTGGTCGGCTCAAGACTGCGGGTTCCTATCTGCTCGTGCTGCACAATCTCGAGCAGCTGGACGAAAATAACAAAGATTCCACTCGACTTCTGCAGAGCGCTATCGATGCACAAGACTGGCAACTCTGTCGCGAACTCTTGCGCTTCCTACATTCGATCGATGATACCGGGATGGCACTCAGACATGCGTTAGCTGAGACGAGCATGACGGAGGACTTGAAAGAGCTTGCGGCGGCATGATATTGGGACGTGGGATGGACAGTTAACACGAGGGCGATCAATGCTCGAATTCAAAAGCCTCAAGTTTCCAGTACCACCCCATCCATTTGGCAAAGGTAGCTCCTAACTTCAGATCTGGCTGTTGCTTGTGCTGTGTATCTGTGCATGGGAGATTGTGGCTAGTCAGGCACAGTCTTCATACGAATTCTCTTGGCCAGTTTAGATTTTACTGGATTACAAGCAAGTACTGAGATGCAGTGGAGAATCAAAAGACATAAGAATGAGAGACACCTTGGCAAGAACAGTTTGAATTCTGTTTGCTGAGCACCAAAGCATTACCAAATGGTGATGATATAGAAACCCAGCAAAGAGGAAACAAACCCGAAAGAGGAAAAAGATCCCCGACGACACAAGCCGGTACTGCAGTGGCAAGGTCATCACGTCCCTGGAGTTGCAAGCAGAGCTCACAGGGATCAAGGGCGGCAAATTTTTGATAACCAAAGAATGAGGGTGGTGCCAGAACACAGTGAAGGCAAGAATGCAGGCAGTCTCAACGACTAAACGAAGGCGCGCTATGTCGGAGCCATATCCTGCTGTTCGAGCCTCACTGGGTGGAGAACATGGTCTGGCTGACACAGAACGTAGTAGTGGAACGTCGGGCGTGGCGGTGCGTCTTCTTTCTTCCTCGAGTGTGACTAAGCTCGCGTGGCATTAGATCATGTGACTGTGGTTACTTCATCGCAATTCAGCCACTACACAGCCACATCACCAAAAGAAGCACAAAAAACTCTCACGAACCATAAATCTGAATCCCCACCAAAAAACGGATTTTCAATTTTTCTTTATTAATAATCGTACCCTAAAACCCACTACTAAAGTTGGTTAAACTATTAAGATAAGATAAGATAACAGTCACATGACTAACAAGTCTCCGCCAACATTCGACAACTTATGGGTTCAAGCACATCTAGTTCTGTCATACGCTATTGCACGCATATGCAGCCCTTACTAGTTGTTTACCACCACCATGGTCTGTCTTTAGCAGTTCTTTATACACGTCCATTCTGTGCGATTCAGTGTTCTCGCCGTTCCCAGAGTGGGTTTCCAAACGGACGGTTTATATAAGGGGAATGAACCATATGCTGAGCTGTCAACTAGAGTCCAAACTTGGAGATTTCACGTTTAGTACTTCAAGACGAGTGATCACGAGTACTAAAGTAATAATACTCAGAGAAAGGCTTTATCCCGCTTACTTGAAGTGCGAATGGTTGTACTCTCTTCTACTGGGGCCCAGCACCTTACGGCGAGGGGATTTGTGATTCGTACCATTGCCTCCCTTACTAACCATAGTTTGCAGACACCAAGTGCGATGAATTCTTCAAGCGTGGTATCGATTTCATACCCCACCCTTGTATCCTCACCGTTATCACTTGAAAAGTCCATCGGTAGGCCAACTAATTCATTTCTACTGACATCCCTCGCCGATCCCACCTTCATCTCGTACAGAACAGGCTTTCGGATCTCACCCACAGGCGTTGGGCATCATCATTGTCAAAGATTTACCAGTTACCTATCAGGGGTATCGAGAGTCCCTGCTTAGGTTTGGGTACAAGTTTGCCCACTTGCCCAAGGAAACGAAGGAACGATACACCGATCCCGAAAGCTCTTATAGGTAAGCCTGCAGTTGAAAATCCACAAATCGAACAATTCGTCGAGTTGATCGTGACGCCAAAAGTTTTGGATGGTCACACGGGAAGGTCAGTCCCGTTCGAAACCATCTGAAGATGACAGTGAATGCATCACAATATCTCTTTGGTGCAGGAAATCATGAATGGGAAACCAGGTAAGCATTGTGTTCTGAGCTCATAATGGCGACCGAGCTGAACCGCGATCAAGATACTTTGAAGGGGTCTTACTACGCTAACCCCGTTATCGACGTGCCCGACGTCTCTCCTGAGCTTAGAGAGCAGCACCAGGAGTTCTATCGTAGCAACATATGTGCGTGATCTCGTTTTGCCCGCGAGATGCTCACTGACATGTTGCAGGGCCGGCCCGTGACGAAAAGGGCATCGAAGGCTTCGAGGAAGCCTTCAAGAATCTTGGGAGGTAAATGATGGCTCGGTTACAGCATCTGTCGTTGCGAGTGTTTAGGAGTCTCTGTCCAGTTTTGTCTTCAAAGTCGGATGCGAGTTAGCAGCGGCTTGCCAGCCTTTCGGTCAGTCTATGTCATCAGTCGTGTTCATCCACCCATCACTGAGTTATCTGAGAGTCTCGAAGCATCTGACGGACATGTCGGTATCCTTGCCTCACCTCATCAGTACCTCTCAAACTACAAAGGCTCGGTTGCTCCATTATTTTCCCCCTGGTCCAGGGAGCGTGTTACCATCTGAGGATGAACCTATCGACAGTTGGTGTGGATTCCACCTTGACAACTCTCTCTTGACTGGACTTTGCTCAGTAGGTTGGCTATATCTGTTGTGTCGAGCACACCTGGACATACTGATTACCTATGCAGGCCATGTTCATACGTGATGGGGACGAGGAACCAACCGTAGTCTCCTCTCCTTCACCCACATCTGGCCTGTACATCCGGACTAGGGGGGGCGATCTGACCAAGGTATCTATACCAGCAGATTGCCTAGCCTTCCAAACCGGCGAATCTCTTGAACTCGTGACGGGAAAGAAGCTCAGGGCGACACCCCACTGTGTTCGTGTCGGAGGGGGAGACGAGAAAACCTCCAGAGAAACATTCGCAGTGTTTATGCAACCTGATACTGACCAGAAGGTCTCCCCTACAGAGACCTTCGGGCAGTTCGGTAAGAGGGTACTCGCCGAGCACTATGAGAATAGCTCTAGGTGAATATTATGTCCACATAATAATGGAAGCTACAAAAAGATTAAGGCTATGCCTTCGTGTTATGATACAAATGAGTGGCGAGAAGTGATGATGACATCGGACGTAGTTGCTATGGCTGTGTGGACGAAGCAGAACTAGTATGCCGATGGGTCGCGGACGTGAGCGAGTCAGGAAGGACGGACATTACTGCAGCAGCAAGGCTGTTTCGCTTCAGCGTGAGTGACCGGTCCAGCTTTCCCTCACTTTTCCGCGAACCAAAAGACGACCGCCTGTCTTCTCCATCAGAGATAACGCTCCAATCTTCGCTATGTGACCCAAAGGAATCGTATCGGGATCGAGAGCCCGAACGATCTAGCGTTGATGTGGAGAAATCGATAGATTGCTCTTCTTTCGTCGCGTTGCTTCCCTCCGCTGCGTCCGTGGACCCGTTTGCTGGTTGCCTAATGAGCGAGCGGGCGTAATCAAGGTCACGATATATAGCTTCAATTGCAGTAGCCACGCCGTTTTCCTGTAATTGTTTGAGTACGAAGCCTCTTTGTTTGCTGAAGGTGCTCACAGATCGAATCTGTTCGCCAACCAGCTTGGCGCGGTCAATCTGTTTCTGGTCTGTAGTTGCGGATACAAGTGCCTCCTTCAGAGTGTCGACAGTTAGCTTTCGAACGCCGGTGCCGATCCCAAGTGCTTCAACGCGGTCAGCCCAGAAGAACTGATCTCCGAAAAACGGCTTGATAATTGTGGGTATTCCAGCTGTCACGAGCGTCAGTAGTCCGGCGACTTGAGGAAACAGGCACAAACCTCGTAGAGTGGCTCCTGTTGTGCCGGCACCACCATGATGACAAGCAGCATCTATGCGTTGGAATAGCCAATCATGGGGTATGGATGAAATGGAGTATATCTGCTTCGGAAGCGGTTCCTCGGCTTGGGGGGTTTCTGCTGTTTGGGTCTGCAGTCGATCTGACCAACCCTTGGAGAGGATAGCGTAAACACCACTTTGTACCACTGCTTCGACGACGCAGCGAGTCATCGTTTTAGGATCTGGCACCACAATGCTGCCGAAGCCGATGTACACCACTTTCTTTCCAGCTTGATGGGCTGAGTCGATGAAGGGAAGAAGGTCTGGCGGGGGTGTCCATTTCTTAGCCCCAACATCGGCGTCATTGAGGAACCAATAGCCTGTTTCTGCGTAAGAGATTTGTGCAGCAAATAGACCGAGAACTGTACCTGTGACGCGAATCCACTCTGGCCAGTCCAAGGGTGGAGGAACTACCGCAGGACTGAAGTTATATAGGAAAGGAATCTTATGGGGTTCCATGCGGTCAAGGCTCGTGTTGTCTAGGTGTAATACATTGCGGCGCCAGCGGTTAATTTGTCCAGAGATCGCGCGCCAGAAGACTTGGTCGAACATGACATAAGTCTTATAAGCAGGCTTTCAGCGACAACTATGTGAAAGAAAGTTACCGGCTCACATACCATGTAGTTGTAACCACCGCCCATCTTTTTTTTTTGACGATCTGTCAGTATATCACAGGCTTTCTAAAAGAAGACGCACACCTTGTGCTCTGGAACTGCAAAAGCGTGCGGATACGCCCTGCGTAAGACCATTTGATTTAGGTAAACTACGTCTCTGAGTGTAGGCAATTACTTACCTTGTCCTTGTCCATGTCATTGTGAACGCTCGGAAGTACGGAATCCTGAGAGCTTCAGCGATATGGTATCCACCCATTGCGCTAGGACTCTCTACAAGAACATCCGTTCCCTGACAAGCTTCCCAAGACGTTTTGAGCAGATCGTCCAGCCACCCACGGAACTAGATTAGATTGAGCACAAGCGCCTCAAGGAAAACAGCATGCTTTACCTTGAGGAGTCCTTCCTTCAAGAATGAGACAGTGAACGTGCCGTTCTCGACACAGATGCGCATAAGCTCCGCTGGATCACCTCCAACATAACCATACTCGATCCCATGCTGTGATGGCAGTCAGGCAACGCGCATCAAAAGGAATGGATACAATACTCACGGACTCAATCCACACCTTAAACTCTCCGTGTGTCGCAATCTTTACCCGATGACCGTCTGCCATCAGTCCTTTGGCGAGCGAAATGTACGGCTGGACGTCTCCTCGTGAGCCGATGGTTAGGAAGGTGAAGTGCAATGGCTCTTTCGGCTTGAAAGTCAAGAACGTCGAGGAAGCTGAGGTGAACATGACAGCAGGTAAAGATTCGGACAGGGCCTCAGAAAGTGGCGCGGGGTCGTTGTCGCTACTAAGCGAGTTCCGTGGCTCGAACTCCTCCAAGACGAGTGCGTCCCTCTTTCCCTGGCTCAATGCTGGAGCTTCGCCAGCTTTTGACCGCTTCCTGAAATATTCCATCTGGCGTTCCAAAATAGACACGAAAGCACGTCGCCTGTCTTCAAAACCAAATTCAAAGAAAAGTTCCTCGTGACCCTTGATCACGACGGTGAGACCGTGGTGGCCGAAGCGAGTGGCCTTAGTCTTCTCCACAGTCAAGATATCGCGAATGGGTAGTATCATCTGATTATTGAATATTAGCGACTTTCCAATCAATGGGACATAGGAGACATACCTTTGTTTTGGTACTCAGGGGACCAGTGGACTTGAAACAGAAGTAATTTGGGGACACGCACAATCGACCGGGAATTGGTAACGGTCGGTATAAGTAACCCGAGAAGTCTTGACATGCACTGTTAGACCCTGTTACATACGGGAAATGGAAGACATACACCCAAGTAAGGTTTCTTTATCGTCAAAAGCAAACGCAACCTTGAACTTCTCTGCCATCTCCGGATCAACCGCCGCTTCCGACGTCTCAAGGACACTGTAACCGAGCTCGCCGGGTGCTGCAGAGCCTTGGCCTGAAGACGGTGATTGATGCGTTGAATAGACCTCGCTCACCCCTCCAGTACACTGGGACACAGGATACGTGGAAGCCACGGCACTGTTGGAAGTAGAAATATTCAAGCCTTTCCGAGGAATCTTCCACCACGAGGGGACGCCAACATTCCAGGGTACACCTGATGCCAGGCCCTTGCTCAGGGAAGAGGCTGGAGTTAGATCTCCTGCAGATGTAGATGGAGGATAAGTATGATTCCGCGACGGAGAATTGGTCGAAAGTCCAATTGCAGATGATGGGGTGATATTACCAGAATCTGGAGAAGAAGTCATGGGTGAACTGGTAACTGGGACAAACGAGGTCCCGCCTCGCTTTGATATATGCGTGAAATCCTCAGCACCTTCTGGAAGTTCTGGAGCACTGTACATCCGTGAAAGGGTAGACGGAAGTGAATCTTGGAAGGGTCGAAGGAAAGACGACAACCTGAACGAGGAGCTGCTCTTGGCGTCCGGAGAAGGGAGACTGCGAGTGCGGTCCATCCCTTGCACCGCCGAAACCGGTGATCGCGTAGCTGTTGTGTCTAACAGCGCTTGCGGTAAGCTGGGATCAAATGTTCTATGGATGCGTGCGGCGTCCCGAATGTGTTCCAAAGCATTTTGGATGTCGTGAAAGTAGGCGAAGAAATACGAGTCAACAGAATAATGTTCTTCCTTGTCGAACACTTTGACCTCGATCGTTTCGCTGAAGTCAATGGCGGATGACTTCTCCACATCAAGAATGACGGAGTATGGTATGGCAATCTGAGAAGGATAAGTGCCAGTTACTCAGCGACCTGAGCGTGACGTACCTTGACCGTGTCCCCCATGTTCTGTGCTTTGAAAATGACTTTCCGTATCGCCTTCACCCACTCTTCTCTGCTTGGAACAGAGTCGGCAGCCAAGTACAGATTCTTCTGATTGGTACGAAGTCGAATCTCCCTTTCCCCTGCGGGATCACAAGAGATAGCATAGCGGAGATCAACAATTCCGTTCAGAAAGTAAGGATCCTAAAGAGTGTAAGCAGATTTGTCATGAAGGCAGTAAATTAAATTACTGATGAAGATTGATACCAGGACAGCGTATCATTCTTGAGAACGAACCAGTGCTTGATCCAACGCTTCGTTCGAGTAGCTTTCTTGCTGAGAGTACCGGACTTCAAAACTTGATCCTGGGTGTGTGTGAGCATGACTCATTATGACGTGCAAACATGGTACCTCTCTGCTGGGCATGTGGGCAAAAAAACACAAATGGGAGTTTGTGAGGTACATGTATCCCTGTAGTACTATGCGCAACTGAGATCGGGGTATTGGTACCTAGCAGCGTATGACTTACAAACAGAGCGGAAGAGCCAACACGGCATCTCTGATATGTAATGAGGCTCGGCTCGGCTCAGGAGCGAAAGCAGATCACTTACCCGCTAGCACCTCGTTGATAGCCTCGAGCTGGAATATGTCCTTCAGCTTCTCGGCCAAGCGAACTCTTCGAGTGAGTTTGACTGTGGTCATACTGCCCGCACGACTTGGTGCCCTCCGCCTCAGCGCAGGCCCAAGCTGCGCGGTGGTAGGAGGCGGTATTGGGGTCTCCAGCGGATATTTCTGAGAATCAGCTGGCCTTGGAGTTGTTGCTTCGAAGTCATCGGCATCAACGTCATCGTCAGATGTCATATTCATATCGCGTTCTACGTCGACAGCATCCTGAAACTCTTTTTGCGGCGGAAGAATTTTGCCAGACAAGATAGAGTGAGAGGTTTCTGTCCGCCTGGAGCGGGCAACAGGGCGATATATGGCATGGATAGAGGACGCTATATGGGGCCCTTGTAACCAGGCTCAGTTGCACTGTTGTCTGAGTGCATGATACGGAAGACCAGCTCACCAGTCTGCTCGTCGTCGTCGCTGTCAGAATCCATGTGTGGGTTGATCGGAGACGTCGCATCGTCCTCGTTATCCGGGTCATCCACCCACGGAAGTGCTTGAAGAGCTTGAATGAGGGTCTGAGTGCCTGCGCGCATCTGTAACGATCCAACAGTGTATCTGTTGAGTGCCTTTTGGAACAGAAGTTAGACGCCACAACATACTGAACCAAATTCGCGAAATGCTTTCAACGAGGGCCTGTGAGGCGGAAGAGTCGGGGATGGGGGCGTGATAAAGGGTGAATCGTCATTGACAGGAACCACAGTGGAATCGTAAGGATGAACACTTTGATCGATGGCTCCTGAGGCATCAGGCTGTGGAGGCGCAGTAGACTGATCAGATACTTGAGCGAGTTCAGTAGACCCACCCTTCCCAGACATTGCGCAAAACAAAATACCTCCTCCCTGATCCTGTGAAGCTTGTATCACCCTGCTTTTGCCCTTCCGATTTAGGCTGAGCGTGCGGCGGGAATCATCATGAGATGATGACGTGCTTGAAGAATGTGCCCGTGTCGTGAAGCTTCTGCCAAGGTCCATCGTCCTTACTGCAACCCTCTTGATGCGTTCTTGCGGTGAGATATTGCCTCCCTGACCTAGTTCATTGTCGTCTGGCGAGCGGATGTCCTGGGTGTCGGTTTCAGGAGGCATAGTGACCAGACTACGAACCAGAGACATTTTCGAACCTAGTCTCGACATTGTGAAGGGTGACGTAGACGTTGTCTATGGACAGAGCACTGAGCAGGACAAAACCACGTGAATATGGCGATGCACGCAATGTAGTGTTTCGTGGGAGAGTTACGAACCGGGCCCACCTCGCATTTAAGTTGAAGGTATCGCGTGGATTCAATAAGCACTGTACGTCGCGTCCTCGAGGCTGCTGTGTTCCCCACTTGAATCTAACGCTCAGTCTCACTTTCTTCTTATTCTTCTTCTCGCTATCCTTTCGCTCCCTAATCATGAAAGGGGAGTACTGTATTGCAGGGGCCTCTTTTTTATCGTAAGTACCGGTCGCAGGACTTATCCAAGCCAATGTCTGACCATCCCCCAGCTTCGTCGCACTGCTACTGCTGATCTTTGTCCACGTATGTCTAGCTGAACGAGGTCATATGAATGTAATCTTATCAAGCGTATTTAGGTTGGACAAATCAATACATCCACAGTTCCTCATGGAATCTCAATGGTAATATCACATGTACTCTCGTGGGTCCATCTTCCTTTCTGACCGCATCCGCACCTCCAGGCTACAGCCAATGTTTCGGGATATGGGTGAGTAGTCCTACTCGCAACAGACTTGGTAACTGAACAGTGCCCTAGCGAAGCACTATACAACGCCTTCCAAGATCCCATTCAAGGGCTATATACCGATAATACATCGTCTCCGCTTGGCTACCGAACTGGCCTCAGGCAACAGTACCAGTTCGGTCTTTACTCATACTGCGCCTACATCAACAGTTCCGCTGGGCAATGCTCCAACCACACAGTTGCAGCCAAATTTCAACCGTATACCGCCATAACATCTGATATGTTGCTCAATTATTCGCAATATTCGGATTATATCTTCGCCGGTACCACTTTCATCGATTCCTCATACCTGGGTGACAATGCCCGCATTGCATACTTCTTCCTTCTACTTGGCACGATATTTACAGCGCTCTCATTGTTCACGTGAGTTCTCTGCTCAATTTCCCATCGGTCTACCTAATGATATTGTTAGTGGAGTACTCCGGAAAACATTTTTGTTCTTCCTTTCGGCAACGTTGTCCATTCTATCCGCACTGTTCATTCTCATAGGAGCGGCCATCTGGACCTCCATAGTTGTGAAAGCCGAAAGTGTCAACACCATGCAGCTTGCCCAAGGTATCATATCAGGTATCGAGGTGTCGTACGGGACCGGAATATATCTCAGCTGGGCAGCGTTCGCCTGCTTAGTGGCATCAATTGTGCCATACATGATCAGGTGTGTCTTTTGTTTACTTCAGGAAGGAACATCGAACTTAGGGTGTGATATTACTTGGGGTAGCTGCTGCACTTTCCGTGGATAAAAAGAATGCTGGCCATTCAAGTACGAACTGATGGACTTGACGATACTTACGAGAATCTGGAGCACTGCTTTGTCGCAAACGTTCTAGTGCACGCCGGATGGACATTTAGACACACTAATATGTATATTGGGCTGGTACATGAACTAGCGACGTTATTATTATCCTTCTCACTGCAAACATGGGACGAAAAGGTACTATTTACTTCTGGACCGGAAGATTCTGCTTACTATCATTGTGCCGGAGTTGCAACATCTGAGCAAGTTGTGTAAATAAGTCACTTATTACTGCCAAGTTAGAGAGAGAAAAAATATGCAGCTCTGGGGAAATGAGTGTAGAACAAGATCCGGTTGATAGAACAACAAACAAAGGGGAAATGATTCTGCCAGAGAAATCCCGGCGCGAAGAGTGGAAAGAGGACAGTTGCAAAATCTCTCCCAGCGTAAATGCACGGTGTCACACTAGTTTGGGCGTGTAGGTCGCAGAGGCAAATTGGAACCCCGACACGGCCGTTGAGAGAAGGTATTGTGCCTGCCGATGCAGCCGAGTACTCAAATAGGATACTCCGCTCAAAGTTGTCACACGAATGAGTTCTGACTATCGTGCTTGCATCATCGATAACAACAGCAACTCTGTTGTAAACTCTTCCAGAAAAAATGGAGGAGGTGGGTAATAAATAGCATATAGTACCTCATATACGTACAAAATATAAAAATTTCATGTTATGATCTGCATCATCCCCTGACCACTGCATGGAAAACAATGGTTTTGGGTGATAGATTCGAGGCCGAGCATGCAACCACAGATTTTTTGGTTTAAGAAAAATACAGAGCCATCAATCTATCATACAATGACCTACATCCAGCTGCGATAGGCTTGAATCGTGATGTTGTGTATGCTACGAGGCGTTTTGCAACTCTGTCCCATTTCGCAACACTGGCACAACGATAGTAGGGTAAAACATTAAGATTTCCGGCTGATCTACACTTTTTTGACCTGAACTATAACTTGAAGAACGATCTACAAATACACAACAAAACTATTAGCCCACCGCGAGGGTCGAACTCGCAGCCTTCAGATCGCCTAGTCATAAGAGTCTGACGCTCTATCCGATTGAGCTAGGCGGGCGGTGGAGATAGACTTGAATAATATATACATCAGTCCATCATCACTTTTTTGTTTGACCACTTCAGCGTGTGCATCATTCCCTTGGGCGCAAAACTGTGGTGTGAGTCGTTTCCTATTGGATGATTAGAATCGGCGGGAGTTCTACACCGTCACAGCTATATCTGAGGCGGTGCGCCAGCATAAGGTTTGATTAATTAACATGCGTTTAGGGTCCACCTTATTATAAGGCTCTCCTCATTGAGCGAGAACAGTAAGGCAATCCAGTCGGGGCTCAGATTGGAAAGGAGGTTGGTACTCGACACACGAAGATGTCGACTCCTGGCCAGCTTGTATCAGCTTTGTTGGGGTTGTCAGGGGAAGATGCAAGAGGAGGTGCCTCCCCGAATCTTGAGAACAATGTACGCCTGCGGATGTGATGTTGCGACAGCTGTTAAACTATGATAATTTACACAGACAAAAACACGTCCAAAAATCAGAACATTTTTCTTACTGTGCATTCGGCACTGCGGGACCAAGAGGTACAACCCCCACAAGCCGCTGCGCAAGTCTTGTCGGGTGGTTGCATCAAAAAGCGCAGCGTCTGAGTCAACCAAGGTCCGACCAAAATTGCCGAACAGGTGAGCAGCCTACGCATTAATATGCCACAGAAGTGATCCGCAGAAGCGACAAGGCCAGAAGGCCTACAACATATCAAAACGGTGCGAAGAGCACACGTTGAGGATCAAAGCAGCGCTCAACAACGTTCAACCCACAGGGGTGGTAAAGTGGTGGATGGCCGCATGCGCCAAGGGGCGATCGATGGACAGCCGGGCGCTCTCCGTGCTGACGTGTGACCATCACTGACATTGTCAAAGGGGTATGTTGGCTGTGTCATTACCATGGAAGGGGTACCACAGGTATCAGAACACAAAGAAAAGAGTCACAACAAGTTCGCAGTGGGACCACGTGGCCGTTAGTGGTGTACGTGGAGGATTGTAATGGACAATCAGCGTACCATTGTCGGTTGGCTGTCGGCGCCAGTAGTACTGTACCAGACTAGCACAACACATGCTCTGCGGAGAAGAATGGGCGTTTCATTTAGACAGCAACTGCGGTCATGCGAGAGATATATTCTGCAACATTTCCGCAGTGAGAAAGTCCTCTGGATTATACTCTGATTCAAGACTGACCACATGTTAAGCTTTTCAGACTGACACGATATGAGAATGGTAGGAGGACTCGATACGTCAGGAGGATGTGTCAAGGCGTGTGTGGCAGTGATGCCGGTTACGCCGTCGCGGAAATTCACGAAATAGGCTGTGACATTGTGAGAAAGTCTAGCTGATTAGTAATGGTGGATATATACAACGCTTGCGTGTTCCGCAGCACTAAAGAGCTCGCCTTCAGTCCCACCCTTGTTCTCGTCTCCACCAATTGGTCTACGATCCAAGTCAAAAAGCACAGTCTCACAAGACTCCTTCCGCAGTAATCTTGCCAGCCATGTCCGACCATCTGAACGACAACTTTTATTCAGCCTTCGAGGCTTATGGCCCCGAATACGCAAAGCAGCAGCAAGGCCTTGACTTTGTTTCATTTCACTCGCCATCTGACATCCTCGCTCCCCATCCCGATCTCTTTGAGCTTGAATTGGACTCTAGCCTCGCGGCTTTCAACGAAGTCCAGCTTCAGCTCCTTACCGTCGACTCCAACGACGCCTACTCATTTTTGAGATCCGACACTCCAACGTGTGGTCCTCCCTCCACCATCACCGTTTCTTCCGAGAGTGCATACGAAACCCTCTCCTCTCATTCCGAGTCCTTTTATAATTTATCCGAGTCTTCTTATCCTGCAACCGACTGCTCATTCCCTCTCGACCTTGAAATGGACTTTCAACGGGCTCGCATCAGTAGCAGCGGCTGCTCAGACTACGGCTCCAGCACTGTGCAAACCAATAATACCCTTCCCATGACCGTCGACCCCAGTACCTTTGGAGCTATACCCCTCAGTCCCCGCAGTTCTCCTGCGCCCGCCGTTGAACATACCTTTAGACGCACCAGCTTCTCTGACTACGGAGGTGCTACGCGCATCCCCGCCGTTCCCAAGTCAACTACGGCGGACTTTTATGGACTCGGATATATCGGGGCAGACACCACTGTCTCGCCGTCCAACATGTCCCAGTTATCGGCGTCCGCATCTCCTGTACCACAAGCGAGATCAATTCGCGGCGCCGACGACCAGTCCAAGGAGGACCCTCGCAAGAAGTATCAATGTTCCACTTGCCCGCGAGGTTGGTTCTGCATATTGTTGCACTCTCCTGCATATCTCATTTTCCACCCTGACAGCTTTCGCTCGAGCTTACAATCTGAAGACTCACATGGCGACCCATGACCCCAACCGCCTGAAGCCCCATGTTTGCCCTCATCGCGCTTGTGGGCGCTCTTTCAGTCGCAAGCATGATTTGGGCCGTCACTTGGTCAGCATTCACCGTGATGAGTCCGTATCTTCCACCCCCTCTGCGGCAGCCAAGGCTATCGGTGTTGACAATGGCCCAAGAGGCTGGTGCGACAACTGTGGCAAAGGGTGGGTCGGCACTGTTATTCAGTGCAGCTGCACTATTGTCAAGTAATCGATCTCCTTCACATTTGCGATGACTCTATGTGTAAGTTCCATGACGACCTGTCGATACCATGCCCTCATCATGTCTTGCAGACTGGGCGAATGACTTCGCCAATCGCTTCGTCGTAGTCGATGGTTGATTCGTCCTCTGCGCGCTCCTGATGACGTATCATATCACTCTACGCTATTTCTCTGTCGATGTGTTACGCATCGTACCGTTCGTGCTGCACCACGAACCCAGTGACGAGCGTGACCTCGAGTTTCGTGTCTGTGTCTTGATGAGGCTTTTACAGACAACATATGTTGACACACTCGGCTTCTCCATACCATATCATTCTTCTGTCGACTATGACATTCGTTCTGCAGACAATTTTGTTGGTTAAGCTCTCCGTATCTTCGTAGTTATGTACTCGGTGCTTTATTTGGTATTTTCTGATCAATATCTATGGGCTTTCTCAACGACGCTGCTCTGAAAACCTGGCGGCATAGGACGGTATTGGCCGTCATGAAATATCGGCCGCTTTGATTGAATATTGAGGTGGCGCCTTGAACGTTTAATTTGAGCTTTCCACTGTCACAAATTGCGTGGCTCCCTTGAATTCGAAAATCCAAGGAGAACCTCTTGGACGAGTCGACCTCTCCATGCAGATGCGGTATGGTGAAGTACTAGGGTGCACGACTTGGTCAGTTCCGACACCACCTGGTTCAATTTTCCGCCATTGCAAACTGATGTCCGCTCGGCTGCGGACGGTGCAGGAGAGGAATAGGGGCTACCTGTAATGTTTAGTCTTTCGACGTCACCACTGACGCAACAATCCTCAGCAGGGTGCTAACGAGCGACAATATAAGCAGAGTATGGATTGTATATTTTCATCAATCGTTCTTTCTTTTCCACCATGTCTTCTCTAGGAGAGTATGCCAGAAAGACATTCACTGCCATGACTTCTACTGCCAAAGTCGCCGATCTGCAGCGTGATATTCAGGAGCCGTTGCCTCACGAGCCCCTCACTACAGATCACGGCGTAAAAGTGTCCGATACAGACAATTGGTGACCAGCACATTATTTGATGCCAACTGCATGTTGTTCACTCGCGTTTGCCAGGCTGAAGGTGATCGGTTTGAACGGTGAACAAAACGGACCCATGCTTCTTGAGGATCAGATTGGCCGCGAGAAGGTTCACCGCTTCGACCACGAGCGTATCCCTGAGCGTGTTGTGCATGCCCGTGGTGCTGCAGCCCACGGTTATTTCAAAGTACATGACAATCGCGCTTCAAGATACACCTACGCTCCCGTCCTGACGGATCCCTCGAGGACGACTTCTGTTTTCGTCCGCTTCAGCACGGTCCAAGGCCCGAGAGGAAGCGCCGTCAGTTCTTTTTGCACTACCCTATCCCCTCGACTCGTTTTCACTGACTGGCCTACCCCCGCCTTTCAGGATACAGTTCGCGACGTTAGAGGCTTTGCAGTCAAGTTCTATACGGAAGAGGGGAATTGGGACATCGTCGGAAACGACATCCCCGTCTTTTTCATCCAGGATGCTATCAAGTTCCCTGACTTTGTTCACGCCGTGAAGCCAGAGCCCCATAACGAGGTACCGACTGGCCAAAGTGCTCACAACAACTTCTGGGATTTCGTGGGTCTCCAGCCCGAGTGTAGGTCATGTATGCACTTGGTGCGTTGCGGTGCTCATGTTGCTACAGCGGCCCACATGATTATGTGGGTGATGTCTGATCGAGGCATTCCGCGGTCCTTCCGCATGATGCAAGGCTTTGGTGTCAACACTTACACGCTCCTGAATGGAAAAGGCGAACGTCATTTCGTCAAGTTCCATTTTATCCCAGAACTTGGCGTCCACAGTCTCGTCTGGGATGAGGCACTCAAGATATCCGGCCAGGATCCTGATTTTCATCGCAAGGACCTTAACGAGGCCATTGAGAATGGGGCCTATCCGAGATGGAAGTTCGCCATTCAGACCATTCCTGAAGCCCACGAACACGACTTCGATTTTGACATTCTGGACGCGACGAAGGTATGGCCTGAGGAACTGGTACCACTCGAGGAGATCGGCGAACTGGTTTTAAATCGTGTTGTCGACGAATTCTTCCCTGAAACCGAACAGGTCGCTTATTGCACCAGTCATGTCGTTCCAGGAATTGGTTTCAGCGATGATCCCTTGCTGCAAGGTCGCAACTTCTCTTATTTCGATACTCAGATAACACGCCTTGGGATCAATTTCCAGGAGGTATGCCGTGTCTATGCTGTTGCCGCGCCAATTGACGGTTGATACTTGATACTTGTGATAACCGCAGCTACCCATTAATCGCCCCGTGTGCCCCATTCTCAATCACAATCGAGATGGCAAAGGTCGGCATCGAATCGTGAAGAGTGCTGTGAACTACTGGCCAAATCGCATGGATACTGGGCGACCTGTTCCTCCAGACGAAGGGGGTTACGTCGAGTCAGCTACTTGTTTACTTGTCGTGACGACCCTGCTCAGTGCTGACACTCCCTCAGGTTCGCTGTACGCCTCGAAGGCATCAAGCAGCGGGCGCGCGGGAAGAAGTTTCAAGAGCACTTCGATCATGCGCAACTTTTTTTCAACTCGCTCGCGCCTTATGAAAAGGCTCACCTCATTAGCGCCATCTCCTTCGAGCTGAGTCATTGCGAGGATCCCGTTGTCTACCGGTCTTACGTCAAGGTGCTCAACGACATTGATTTTGACTTTGCCAAGTGCGTGGCCGCCAAAGTAGGCGGTGAGATCCCCAGTCAACCTGGTCGTCCAAACCACGGAAAGAAGAGCAAAGGTTTGTCGCAAAGGGACTTCTTCCCTACGGAGCCCACTATCTTATCTCGTCGCATTGCTATCCTGATTGCCGATGGCTTTAATGCGGCTGAGATGCATGCTGTTCGCGCTGCGTTGACCAATTCCAAAGCAGTTTGCTACATCATCGGTCCCAGGCGCAGCCACATTCTTCCCATGTCAGATCAAGACACCAACTTGGGAATCTTTGCCGACCATCATTTCGAGGGACAAAGGTCAACTCTGTTTGATGCACTCTATATTCCTTCTGGAGCAGTACACGCCAATACACTAGCGAAGAACGGTCGCGTGGTACATTGGGTTAGGGAGGCCTTCGGGCACTGCAAGCCCATTGCTGCTGTTGGCGAAGGTTAGATGGTCTTTCTTAGCTATTTGATCAAAGTAACTGACATGATTTGTCGTTCTAGCCGTAGACTTCTTACGCGATGTCGTGCGGTTGCCTAAAGTCGATCTCTTCGCTCCGTCTCGAGGTAACAGTGACGAAGTGGTCTCGTCTTATGGTGTCGTTTCCACCGGGAAGTATAGTGCCTCCTCAGCAGTTACGGATGTTTTGAAGATCGCTCCCGACTCGAAGGGTTTTGTCGCAAATTTTGCTTATCAAGTCAGCCAGCATCGGTGTTACGAGCGGGAGATGGAGGGTCTTACTGAGATTGTTGCGTTCTGATGGATTGGACAACCTCGCTCGAGTATGTCGATGTGCATGGATCCATGTCAAGTTATGCCTTTTTTTGGTCATGTCCTACTGTACAGCCCATTGAATATTGATAGTGTGCTATTCTGATTCCCGCCCGTCACATCATGCCGCCGTGAGTTCGTCTGCCTAGAATTACCCAGATCGACCCATGCCTAGCATAACGAGTGCGTAAATGTTGGCGATGACGATGACCAACCATATCGCATATGCAAGCGCCGACACGATGTTGCTATTGCTGAAATCGATATCCAGCTGTGCGGCCGAAGGAACCGAAGGTTTCTCTTCGGCGCGGACCGTTTCGATCTCGTTAGATTCCAACAGTGCCTTGATTGGTGGCAACAGCCGTGCATGCGTTTGACCCGCCGCACTAGCCGTCTGCAGCGCTAACGAGCTGGGCACCCGTACCGACATCACAGTTTTTGACGAGGTGAGATATATGAGTGGGTACGCGACGAACGGGAGAACGACGGAGAGTGCGACCTGTGATGCTACAGGCAGGGTATTGATGCCTGAGCGCCCAAATGCGACAGCCACGATCGTGGATGGTATCAGACTGATGAGACGCGTCAACAGGCGACGTAGGAACGGCTATTCAACGCGAGATACATATCAGTAATGCGTCTGCACCTGCCGGATGGTATCTTACAGAGATCTTCCAGAGGATGAAACCTTCGGACACGATTTGGCCTGAGAGCGTTGCCGTGACGCTGGCGGTTTGGCCGGAGCATACCAACACGAGAGAGAAAACCAACGCTGCACCTGGTGGACGTATCAATGATCAACCAACATGGTACCAATGAATATGTAACAATTCACCGTTGCCAAGAGTTTGCATGATGACGGTGTGCATGTCGAACAACCCCGTGGATGCGGAACCATCGGGGGTATAAAATACAGTTGCGGCGAGAATCAAAATGCTGTTAATGTGGTATGAGGAGATACTACGCGAAAGAGGAAGTTAATGCATACGCGGAATTGATTGGGACTGCGACTGCCAACAAGCTGACAACAACGTCCACAATGCCGTGGGTCAAGTGCGCTCGAATGAACTCAGGGGTGTTGTTCTGTCGTAACAAATGGCGCGTTGTCCTATCTTTCAAGTTTTCGTGATCGGTCCTTGAGAAGTGAAACATCGTGCGCCAGAGTTGCCGCAAATTTGCTTGCAACGAGAAGGGTTGCGACATGACATGTTGCGGCAGGTCAGTTGGTGCCGATGAAACTCGGTCTTGTGTGGAGAGATTCGAGCCTAGGAAAAGAGCATGGGGCATGACCGTTGCACCAACGATCCCAATAGCTAACATGGAGCATGCTTAGATTCCACCTCGCTCGAAGACATGTTGAAAGCACCTGTGTACACCGCGTTAGGCTGCGTCTTGAGGAGTCCATTAGAGGGCAAAAAGCCAAGAAAGACTTGGGGCAAGTCCGGGCTCGCTTTGACAAGCAGGATTATAAAGCAGATGAAAACGACAGCGACCTGACGCAAGGGATACAGCATTTTTAGCATCGTAGGTGCCAGTGCTCGAAACAAACTAGTCCTACCAGGATAATGATGACAAGTTCGAACAGTCTGACGGGCCGGCCGGTTCGTGAGGGGTCACCAACGATCAGAAAGACGAACACGTCGACACCGGTTAGCAGAACACCAGCCCAAAGCGGTAAATTGGGAAAAAGCAAAGAGAGGCCTATGGCAGAGCCGAGCAATTCTGCGAGGTCCGTGCTTATGATGGCAACCTCACAAAGGACATAAAGAGGATACAGCACAAGCCAACGAACAAGCCGAGGGTGTCTTGGGTGATCATGGAACAAGATCCGACAATGTGCAGCGAGGTCTGCAGTTTCAAACAATCAAACGCTCTGCAAGACACCAGATTATGGTGAGTACATACCGAGACCAGTCACACATCCGAGCCTCGCGGCCAATACCTAGTCGGCTCATGCTTAGAACCAAGCATGTGTACTGTTCGAGTTGCTGACGCACTTGTAATACAATGGCGATTATCCCCGCGAGTAGGATGACGAATAGCATTGGGCGGTAGCCAAAGCTGGCCCCCGCTTGGATGTCCACGCTCCAGTTTCCACTGGAAGACACATGAGAGGATGTCAAAGAGATAAAGACACGATGTTTACGGGTCAAAGTAGCCTACGGCACATATGATGCCCACCCCGACATGTCTCCGTAGGTGATACCAAACGGTACGTAATACCGAGGTAGAGACTCGGAGTAATTTCGTACGGCATCTTGACGTCCAGGGGCTGGGATGCCTATCACGGGGAGAAATTGAAGTAGGGGGTTGATGGGTAGGAAGATGAAGCTGGGAGGAGATGTCAGACATACCGGAGAAGATATCTGGAAAGAAGGGGGAGGCATGGCAGATACGAGGAGTTTAAAAGAGCGTTCAAGTAGTGAGGCCTCTGGCAGCTGCAGACTTCTCAGACTTGTCGTACAAGTATGGTTTTTTATCAGATTAACGTGTTACTTGGAAGCAACGCACTCACATTATTTTCTCACATCAAAGTAACTTACGTACCTGCTCAACCTCTCT
>KN819323.1:856714-892110 GCA_000827475.1 Paxillus involutus ATCC 200175
ATAATGTTGTTAGTTCAGACTCGATAAATAGCCTGAGCCAGCTACTATGTAGTCTCCCCAACAGCGAGGAAGACAGTCGCTCCTCTATAGCTACTATTGTACTACCAGTAGACCAAGTCTTTGCTGGTGCCAACAATTCATATTCCTCGCATTATGGGAGATGTTGTCGGCCTCATGGCTTAGTGGTTAAGTGGTTTCATCCCAATTTTCTGTAGTGCTCGAGTGCTTGAGTTCGAGCCTCACCATTGTTTTGATTTTTTACTTCGCTAATTTAGATTCTGACTACCGGGAGAAATATATCTGCAGGATATCCCACACGGATCCGAGAGATATCAACAATACAATGCAGTGACATAACAAATGAGAGATAGACTAAATATTTTTTCTGCGGTATTTCTGTGACCTAGCGAAGAAACTATCCCTGACATACTGTAGCGATATCGGGCGGACAAAAATTGCGGTGGATATATTTTTCGTATCTAGGCCGTCGTCGCGTGTAAGTCTCGCAAAGCATGGGGTAGTTCCACTGTATTGAACTTCATTGAACCCATGAGAAATTACGGTCTAATCAAGAGTCATCTCTGGGTAGGGTCCAGCCTGGCTCCAACCTTCCTGCGAGGTTACCGACGGGTCCTGACAAACCTGCCTGGCTCTTGAAGCTCTCGAGGAAATTTTTGATAAGGTTGTAGTCCATGCTAGGTTCACCGTCCTCCTCGTCCTCGTCTCCCATCTCGCCTTGCTCGAGGAGGGCTTTGAGCTCAGCATCCATGGAACCCTCGATATCCGTCTCAATGTCGGCATTCCTAGGTGCTGCTGCGGCCTTCCCTTTGCCCTTGCCCATAGGCGGCAGGGGTTGAGGAGATGGCTGTTTCGACTTCAATTCAGCAGTGGGTTGGCGTAACCGGGACAGCTCGGCGTCCATGGCTTGCATGACAGCCTCAAAGGAATCGAGACTGGGATTGGCGTTAGGGCGGGGTCCTGGTGCTGGCGTGCGGAATGTCTCAGGCGCTGCCGCTTGCATCTTGCATTTTTTGGCCGCTTCTTTTGCTGGTACGGGCGCTGCGGAGAATGGCTTCTTCTCGATCGTTACACTTGCTGGTACGAAGGCTATACCCAAAGGTCGGTTACCCTTGACTGCACGGGTGTGGTGACACTGCAAATGACGTACCTCCCCTTCCTTGTCGCTCCTTGACTATATCACCCCACATCTCATCAGATATGCCGAGGGCTTGGCGCGAAAACTCGAGAAACTCCGCCTCTTCTTCGTTCATGTCCACCTCTATTTCACCAACGACCTGCGGCCTGTCTTCCTCTGACTCGCCATCCTCGTCATCTCCACCAGCAAGCGGATCGGACGAAGAGGATTCGTCGTCTGAGTCGACTCCTTCATATCTGTCACGCGGAAGAATGGGGGCCCGGATCGGCCGTGTGCGTGGTGGGGAGGTAGATTTGTCAGAAACAGTATCAACAGTGTCAGTGTGTTCAAGTGATGCAGCTGCAGCGGTCTCAGTCAAAACAATCGTCTTGGACACTCGCTGCGTATTGAAGGAAGCAGGCATCTGACCATACTCAGAGGCAGGGAGGGCAGGAACGAGGTTAGCCATCGCTTGTTGGCGGGCTGCCTCGTTTGTCCTTCTATTCTCATCGTCCGAGTCTTCGTCGCCGGAGTCGGAGGAGCTCTCATCACGAAACTGGTCGGCTTCGTCGTCACTGTCCGTGACATCATCATCGGAGAATGCCTCGCTGCAGACCGAAAACCAGGAAATGGGAGGGAGAAGCCCATCAGATGCTATAGGTGACGGTATGAAATCTTCCTGGACTTACTCCTCGAATCGTGCGCCTTCTACGTCTCCCTCGCCCTCTACAAATCGCTCCACTTTGGCAGCGAGACCGCGCAGTTTCTCCGTCTGCTCCTGAGCGAGTCTCTCCTCCTCTCCTCCACCAGCGGCATCCACGTCCATGGCCTGCGCCTTCATATTGGAGCCATGACCGTGCATGGTGCTCTTGAGTACGTCCTCAAAATCTGCTGCATCGATATTCATCCATTCGTCTGAGTCCTCGGCCTGCGTTGTACCTGGATCTGGGAGCGCCTCGGGAGCACGAGAAAGTGCAGCGTTGAATAGCGCTGCGAAAGACGGCCTTGATGCATCACTGCAACGTGGAAAACGTAAGCGCGATTTGCTAATGACTCCAAAAAAAATCAGCGCTTTCGGGAGGAAAGAGGGACGTACTCTTCTCGTCGAACTTCGACATAGACGTTAGCTGCCTTGTTCTCGAGCTCGTTCCAAAGCTGTGAACCCTCAACTTCGTCACGGAAGTAGCCGGCAGTGACGAGTCGTGTAAGGTATGCTTTGTAGTCTGGCGAGCGACGAAGGGCGTCTTTAAGTGCTTCGGCCTGACAATCCGATATGGGCTCAGTATGAAACAACACGACGGACGGACGACATGACATGGCGTTGCAAATAATAATGACTGGTGGATAAAAAAAACCACTCACAGAAAAATTCAGCGCTTCAACGGTCGATCTAGCAGCATCCGCACGGTTTTTCGATTCTTGAAACAACATTTCAAAACCACAAGCCTGTCGGATGCATGTGGGTGGCTGGACAGACGAGCATGGGTGAAGCGACTCACCAGTTTCATGCCGACATCCCGCCACCGCCAGGTGTCGGTGCCTTCACGTTCCTCGAAATGGCCAAAAATCTTCGGTGGAAAGAATTTCTGACCCAGGAGCTGGGCGTAAGCAGCTCTCGTCATTTTGACGTTACAAAGGACGTTTGGACGGGGTGAAAAGCGCGCCATTTTGTGGGCAGCCTACGAGATTACGCTAAGACGCATGGGGAGAATGGTACCACCAGTGACACTCACGCGAAGCTGAATTGCATCACGAGTGTAGAAAGTCTCGATTGGCTTTTGGATGAGTGATGGGTCCACGGTCAGGGCGCGAGCGATGTCGACGGGAAGGTATGCTTTGCTGGTATGCACATGCTTGCGCGCAGCACCTGGATACCCGGATATTCGCTGCCACACAGCATCCTCTACCGCCTTGGGTGCGAGGATATCAAGAGACACATCCCGCACAAGGGGCAGGGCGTCTTCAACAGCGAGGTAGCTATCGTCGTTCTCATCTGCGATGCGGTCCTCGTTATCGCTTTCTTTTGCGCCGGGAGCGTCGCGCCGCCTTCTAGGCTTGTTGGGGGCGGAAACGTGCGAGAGGGGAATGAGGTGCAGGCGGCCCCTGTGTATCCATACCTACAGCGTAAGAGTGAAAGAGTCCATTTAGCTGGTGCTTCTTACCAGTTACAAGGGAGGAAGGGTGCGCACTCTGTTGGTCGCGTTTGAAGGGTTCAGCCAGCCGGGCAGGAACTCGGCCGCTTCGATGAGCAAGAATTCACCATCGGAGTCAGAGACGCTGATAGGAGTCAAGTGAGTGAACACAAAAAAGATAAGGGATAGAATATACCTGAGTACGAGATCCCACTGTTTTGAAATCTCCCTGAGAAGCCAGACGACACACCATTCGTCGTCGACACAGTCCCCGACGCGCATACGACCCTCGAGGACGTTCTTGTCTTCGCCGAGGCGTGCATCGGGATCTGGTGCAATCTTGAGCTGGAAGGGATCGCGATGCCAAAGGAAGTCGGGAAGAAGTTTTGGCACGAGATCATGGATGCACGCGGCGAGGGATGCACAAGAGGGCTTGTCAGCGAGCGGGAGTGGCGGGTAGAGTGTATATCGAAGCGTATCCTCTGATATTGATGGTGGACGGTTGAAAATATCCATCGCAAATGTTGATTAAACAAGATTCTGTGTTGTTGGTTGTGACCTTATGTCGTGAATTCAGCACTTCCTCAGTGTGCCGTGTTTTGCTAGTGAATGTCACTGACATCGACAAAGTGCTCAACTCCAAGTTCAACGCCAGTGGTTGCCATTCTTGGCTTTACTACTCCTACATAGTATGGCTGCACACGCATCCTTCAAGGACAGAAATCTAATCGCTGTCATTGGCGACGAAGTACAAACTTCCTCCATCTCTACTCTTCACTGCTCACTTCCAACACAGGACTCAATAACTGGCCTTCTGCTGGCTGGCATTGGCCACATCGATGAGCACCAGAAGAAGAACTTCCTCATCGTCGATTCAAGTCAGCCAGATCGTGCATCCACCCTTTCTACTAACTCTTCCAAAGAAACCCAGATATCCACCATCGAGGCTGCCTTCCAAGAATTCACGGAACGCAAGGATGTAGCAATACTGCTCATTAACCAGCATGTGCGCACCTTACCTTTTTCTTCCTCCGTTCCCTCAATCCGGCTCGCACTAATGGCAATGTACATTAATGCATCTAGATTGCAGAGAAGATCAGGCCGGCCGTCGAGCGATACCAGCAAGCTTTCCCAACACTCCTAGAGATCCCATCCAAAGACCACCCATACGGTAAGTCTCCGTCTCTACGCGTTAACCCCGTATTGCCGCATTGTATCGCGCCACATCCTTTTTCATTCACAACACGCTTCCGTAGACCCCGAGAAGGACTCCGTCCTCAGACGCGTGCAGAAGCTGTTCGGAGAGTAGTAAATACCCTTTCCAGACTATCCATGTATCTCACCCGTCAACACCACGACACCCTGAGGCGCTGTCCTCATCAAATACAAATCATCTTGGGGCACTTGCTGAGCACACGGGGTTTCGTTGTAGTAATATACATCACATTTGCATGGTAGCCACATTCGCGCATGCTGCAAGATCGTGCAGCGAATCTCCCCTCTTGAACCCTATAGCGTGTAGAGTGGCAGGGTGTATATATTCACGATGAATGGAACCGCATAATAGGCTCGTTCTCCCGAACTCCTGGTGCCCGTTCGACAAATACCCTGATCGGGTTACGGCTTTCTGAGTCTATGAAACCCAGATCCATATGAAATCACCATCGTTGGAAAAGTCAGTAAACTCTCCCTATGGAAAAGAAGATGGGACGTACTCGGTATGTCGACAAGGAGGTATCGGAACACGAAGTATCCTTCATCGTTCTATCACATCACACTGTCAGCATGTCACGTTCCTGCACACATGAGACCAGACACGAGCACACGGACGGAGCACGAAGCATATCGTATGTTGTGGGTGCTCCATCACCACAATGCCCGTGTCATGTCTGAAGCGTAGGGGATAGAACGAAGGACCAGCTAACGCACCCTCACAAGATCCGCATGCACCTCGCCCTCCATCCAGGCTACACCTGTGTCATGCCCCCCTTCACCATGTGATCGCCGCCCTCGCAGTCCCGAGAAGAGGCCTGTAAGCCCCCAGAACGAGCGATCCTCGCTTATGTCTTGCTCCTTGCTCCGGTCTTTCTCCGTGTCCACGAGAGGTACTGGTGAGGGGACGACGTCCCCGCTCAGATATCTAAAAGCACGCTTCGCCGATTCGACAAGGGGCATCATCTTTGCCTGAACATCTTCAAACGTAAGGGAAGTCAGAGACTCGATGTACTCGGTCCATTGTCTCTCATTCTCTTCCGCCGTGGCCAACCCTGATACCGAGGACGAACCCTGGATGTAGAAGTTCAGGAGCATGTGTTCGCGCCCCGACGAGTCTACTGCAATCTGTGAAGCTACATGCCGGTGGCGATGGCGCGGACGCACAGCAGAAGGGGGGTTGTTGTGAAAGGTAAGTGGTGCATGAAGGTACTTTGTAACCTGCCGCCCGATGAATTCGCCATTTGTGAATTCTCCATGGAGGATAGAAAGATGGGAACATACTCGAGGTGAAGCTTGAATCAGTTCACAGGCGTCACTATAGAGGACAGTTGGCGAATTCTTTGAAAAGAGCTCGGAAGTAAGTGCGTAAACAAGCACGGCGGAGAGTCCAGCACCAAGTAGTATAACTGTCAGGTTCGTTGTGCGCTGTGTGGTGCGTAACACTGTAAAGTAGCACTCATATCAGTTTACATTAACTTCTTCGTAAATGATAGTGCGACAAAGCCATCGAATTAAGAGGAAGAAGAAGAAAAACGACATTGAAGTTAAATATGACGGACCCTTCCCACCAGTACTAAGCTCTGACCATTTCTTAGCTTTCTCACCGCGCCTCAGGGAGGCCTGTGATATACCGAGCTGGAATGGCCCAACTGCGTCCTCCCTGTTCAACTGTGAAGACCTTTGCTTCTGATCGAGCGCTGAAGTGAGCAGAGAAGAAGCAGAGGCATCTCGATGTGTTGCGTGTCCCCTAGTGGTGCTCCGTTGTGGCGTCAAAAGCTCGTTTTGGGTGCATAGTGTCGGGAGAGTGTGTACCAGCTTAAAGGAAAAGAAATGAGAGGCCGAGGTTTGCGTACAGCGGAGAGGACCTGATACACGGGCAAAGATTGTGAAAGACATGGGAGTAGTAGGTGGAAAGACGCGTTTACCGGTTTTGGCGATAGATTCTGAGCGCATGAGAATTCAATATTCAGTGTTCAGGATTACTACACGAAGCAGGACAGTCCCTAAGTTACTAGGTCACGGCCATACTCTCGAAATATTCACGTCTCCGAAAACCAAAAGCTTCCAACGTGGTAGATTGATTAAGGGAACAAAGGCGGTAGTACAGATACAGTGACGGAGCCTCTCTGCGCATACTTCTTACACACTACCCAGTAGCCAACTTGATTATTTATGACCGCTCGCCACGGAGTCTGCGTGCAAGCGCCAGATCTTTGGGCTGGATGGTTACACGTTTGGCGTGGATAGCAGCCAGCGTCACTAGTAATGACGAGGTCAGTCGTTCAAGTCGGCTAATGGGAAACTTTTTAATGCTTTCCTGACAGGCACAGTCACGTGGGCGGCAGTGAATCCTACAGAACACACAAACAACGCGGGCACGTAAATAGGGAAGCACCTCCTCCAGGTGGACTTGTTCCCGACGTTCATCACCTCCATCAAATCAAGGATCTGATATCTCCAATGAACATCCCCAATTCACCCCACAGATAATGGCCCGCACCAAGCAAACTGCTCGCAAAACTACCGGTGGTGAGCACGCTATTCGTATCGCCCATAGTATCGAGGAATCCTCCGAATTTCTTTTCGTGTATCAGGCAAAGCCCCCCGTAAACAACTCGCTTCCAAAGCTGCTCGCAAGACCGCCGCTGTAAGCCAATTTTTCTACCCACTGGTTCGTACCGTTCTACGTAACCATAGGCTCCCGCAGGAGGTGTGAAGAAACCTCATCGCTTCCGCCCGGGTACCGTCGCTACCAAAAGTCGACGGAACTGCTCATCCGAAAACTCCCCTTCCAACGTTTGGTTCGTGAAATTGCGCGGGACTTCAAGGTCAGTGCTCCTCTTCCTCCGCCACCTTCACGTACTGTAACGATCCATGTCATTTTCAGACCGACTTGCGCTTCCAATCGCCGGCCGTGATGGCTCTGCAAGAAGCCGCGGAGGCATACCTCGTGTCACTCTTCGAGGACACAAACCGCTCTACCAGCTGAGCTAAACGGGATCACGCTGATGATAGGCTTACAGTGACCAAGACAAGGCTCGCGATTGACATTGATCCAAACCCAATATGTATTACATTTAGTTCCCAAATGTCTGGAGCCGTTCTGTTGTGGTCTTTTTCAACTGAACCCCGAGACTCAGTGGCATTTCTTTGGGCAGTCTTTGAATTCTACTCACCGGCGGACTGATTCCGTCCCCTTCGAAATAGGCCAACACAAACTCCTCAGCAACCCAGTCACTTTCCACGGAGCCTAGATCCATAAACACCAAACTTCTTGGACGCGTGAGGTCTCCAGTGGGAGCTGTGAGGTGCACATCTAGTGGATAGCCTTTTGCGACCGCCGTGGAGGGAAAGATCGACTTGAGCTTGCGCAAGGGTGATTGGAGAAAAAGTTCAGTCTCGGGCGAAAGTGTCTGACGAGACCTTGCGAGCTGGACACGTGCGGTGAGAGCACGCACAAAACCGTCACGAAGGTGGGAGTAGGAAGTGTTACGAGTGGGCACTATAGAGATTAGTTAGTAGGGAAAACTAAGGGTCAGGAGGTGTATTTACCTATGCGGATGACGCAGGAGGTGTTGCGAACTATATGGTGGATTTTCTCCTCAGGAGTGGCGGTAATTGGGATCTGTGGCGAAATTCAGGAGTCCCTGTGTCAGTGTATGCCGCAGTTCAACTATGCTAGTTAGAGAACCGACGTGCAGCTTTGGGTTTGCCAGGTCAGCATAGAACCCGACGGAGTAAACTTTGATGCCAAGGAAAGATACTGTCCGTACGCCGACACCCACTAGCGAGTGCGGAGGGAGTGGAAACCTGGAAGGGATGCGCAGTTCTTTTGGAAATTCGATAGATGTAGCAGGATCAACTAGCAATTATCATAGATTTCAGCCCTCGCGCAGGCAGCAACTTGTGCGGGGTAAACTCACCTACGACATCCTCCTTTGTGCTCTCAAGAGCGTCAAGATGAACGGTGGTGATGGTCTGTTGCAGGACAAATGCTGCTGTAAAAGCTGATGCGGCACCGCATAGCAAGGGTTTCGACAACGAGCGCGTTTGGCGGGCTGCAGCGTGGGTGGATAGACGTGCTCGGATAGTAAACGAACGGGAGCACTGAGAGACGTTCTTGAAGAAGGCTAGTGGACGGAGCATGGTTCCTGAGGCCTTGGGGCCGAGTTATCCTGGTAGTAATTTGAAGGACCTAGTACTAAGTACTACTAGGAACTTCCTCCGACTGTGGTCGGCACCCTTGACTTTGCACGTGATCTCGGACAAGGGAGTTACGCGTCTCATGATGAAACATGAATGTCCAAAAGTGCTACTGTAGCCTCTGGGACGCGTCAGCTGCACCGCAACAAAATACTATAAGTTTCGTCCTTGTACGTTTCCTTTCCTCCTCTCCATCATCTCACGTCCTCTCATTCTTCTCGATTGAAACACAATGGCTACTTTCGACTTAATCTCATCCAGTCTCATCGCCGAGTTTGGCACTAGTGACTTGTCTATCCAACGTGCACAAATGGACGAGGATGATCTCGATGCCCTTGATTCCCCTTCTGAAGAGATATCTTCTCTCACCCCAGACCAATCCTACGAGAAACAAACGTCTAATCTGAACGCTTATCTCCGAACACTCCCCTATGAGTGCGAATCTGTCGAGGAGATGCAGAAGAAGCTAGAGTACATCATATCAAAGCTCGTTATATGTGCCGCGTCCAAGAATTGGTCCGTCCTTACAACCTGGGATGCAATGCTTCAATGGTATGCTCCATTCTCTGTGTTGGGGCGTCATGTCCTTACTCCGTCCTAGCTGGCTGCAGATGCGCTACCCTATGACGACATCTACTCGTGCCAAGCTTGTTAGATTCTATTACGAGCTGTGCCTACTACCCGGCTTGGACGTGCGTGTCATCCGCAGCTGGGCAGACATGATCTCTCGCCTCCTTGGTAAGAACGTCAAGCGTAAGCTCGAATCGAAGGATCTACAGCTCTCATGGAGACCCCTTTGGCGAGTCCTCTACAAAGAATTATTCCCCAAGAAGCGTCTCGGGCAGACAAAGTATGCCACATGTGCATTAAGTGCCCTTCTGGCTCAACTGACACAATTCTCCAGTCGTAATTTGAACAACATATTGCTTTATGTCGCGGAAAGTTGCAGGTGGTATTTCCCTGCGAGCGATATACCTGACATGCTCGATACTTTTTTGCCTATGGTCACTCCAGATGTGAGTTTGGACACTGTCTGTAGATATGTGCTCACACCTCCGTATAGACGACTCTTACCATGGTTCCGGTACTCACCTCGTTCCTTCCTGCCACCCACCCGCACCTCTACCTCCCCATTGTATTCAAATTTTGGGAATCATTCAACTCCTTTTCGATGGATGATCGTTTCCTTGAAATGGCTGGAAATTTGGCGGAGGAACACGTTGCAGGCCAGGCTGGCCATTTCGGCGAAGAAGGCGGTGCACAGTGGAAGGACGTTGGTATCTGGTCTGATGAGGAATGGACTTTGCTGGTTAGCAAGGGGTTCGAGTCCATGTGTAGGTTTCCTTATCCCTCTAATAACTCATAACTTACTCACGCAAACGGCCATCCAGACATCCCGGTTGGAAAATCTAGAGTGAGCATGTTGGCTTTGACGAGGCTTACAAATATTCTGTCTGACGTGCTTGTAGAGCCCCAACATGACTTCCGCCCGTGCGGATGCGTCGTCTTTGCGCCAGGGATCTAAAATCAAGAAGGGAATTAGTCGCATCAGTCAGTTTTGTGGTGATTATGTGCATTGACACGTCACTGAGATGGCTTGATACAGATGCGCTCGCCAAACTATTCGTTTATTCTATGGCGGTCGATAGTCCTGTCCGTGGCGACTCTGCGTCAGCAACGCCGGCATCCCAAGGCGGTCATACAGCATATCTCGCAGGTTCAAAGGCAATGGACACTTTAGACCGCCTGATCACAAGCACAGAGTCATTCTTCCATCCCTCCAATTCTGGCCCTTGGACGATGCTGGTGAGTACATCGCATGCTTCTCAGCTCTTTACCTTAGCGCAGTCGTAGCTCACCAACTTCCTTCAACGCCTGACGGCTGAGTTCGCCGACCGTTGTCTCGAGGAGAAGTTGCCTTCCTGCCGAACTCCCGTGGTGAGTATATATGCGTGGTATGCCAGTGTTCTGACATTGACGTGCCGGCCTCAGACGCGTCGTCTGACAACAGCAATCCGTCGAGCATTCGTTACTAGCTTGCGCACGCCTGCACTGCTTGCGATGTTTTCTAAGGATGCGTTGTCTCTGTCCATGGCACAGGGTGCCCTACGCGTGATGGCGCACCTCGAGCCTACGCTGATAATGCCTGAGCTTCTAGAGCGGGCGTATGGTGGGTTAGAAGTCGTTAATGAGACACACAGGACCACTGCAGTCCTCAAGATACTTTCCGGCATATCTCTTCCGCTCGTCTCAGAGAACCAGTGGCGTGCTGGCCAGAAACATCTTTTGCCTCTCCTTGAGCTCTGCATCCCAGGCATTGATTTGGTTTGTAGCATTCTTCACGTATCCTGGGCTTCCGGTTGACGCGCTTTTGGGACAGAATGACCCGAACAAAACCATATGCGCGACATCGTTTATTGTCAGTGTGGTCCAACATGTCAAACTCGGCGACATCTCTATGCACCATTCAGGTTTCGCATTATCTGGTGACGCACCGGGTGAAGATCTCATGGAAGTTGACCATGAGGGTGCACAGCTTCCCCATGGTGTCGAGATGAATCCATTCGTCGCCCTCAGCAGGGAAGAAGAGCGGACACTTGTGCGCGAGAGCACCGCTGGCTTTGCAGGTAACTGATCCATCTTCTTTCATGGCACATCAATCAACTCAGTACTACAGATTGGGTGATGTCTCTGTTTCGGCGCGTTCTCGCCCTCTACGAGAACCTGCCGGAAGAAGGAGGCCGAAAGAAAACCACAGGCGGCAAGACAGAAGAAGTGGTGCTAAAATCTATCAAGAGCATGGTTGACGTCGTCTGCCTACACCTCTCCGACCAGCTTTTTGACCTCGTGCTCAATTTGGTTCAACACTATGCAACGACGAACGCCAAGTCGAATGCCGTGAGGGCATTTGGGCAGCTGGTTGCCTGCCTCGCGCGTTCGAAACCCCAACAGACGATCGACAAGTTTATGCCTTTCTGCATCCTGCAGATACAGGAGGAACTTAAACATGGGGCTTCGAGCGTCCGGACGACGTCAACTCATGAGAGCGTGCCCTCCGACACGACCCTTCATTGGAGTGGGCACCAATTTACAATCCCGAGCAATTTTTGCATAATCTGACAAACTTCCTACCCTAGACATGGCGATCCTCCGAGGTTGCCTCGGGTATGGTGGCCCCGCCGTGAGTCATTGATCACCCCATGCAAAATTTCATCTAATGCAGTGGTTTTGCAGTTATTGAAACACAAAGAAACAATCATTCAGCTTCTGACCCTCTTGCTCGAGAAGACAAAGAGCGAAAGGGGGTACTCAGGGACTGGGGTTTTGGTATCACGGGTGTTACACACGCTGACGACAGTCTATCCCATCAACAATTATTTCGTCAACAATGATCATTGGACAGACTCAGGTAGGATTTCCGTGACGATCGTGACAACTTGCTGATGGATGTTGACCAGATTTCAACAAGGCGCACAGTACGCAGTGGGGCCTTCTTTACGAGGCCAAAGATGTCAAGATCGAATGGCACGGTGGGCTGGCATTGGCACGATCGGTTTCCTTGTTATTTCTTATGAACAATCTTAGTACCCAGCGCGGAAGAGATCGATTTCGTGTTGGAAATATTGGATCGCGTTGCGTCCCCTGCGCTTGACAGGATCGAGGACCTGGTGAAATCTCCCGAAAGCTGGGATAGTGTCGCCCGGAACGATTTCTGTCGGTAAGTATCGCACCATCGATGTATTCTCTCCCACCAACGTCGTCTGCTCTAGCTACCTGGCTTTCTCGAAGGCAGTATGGAATGGCATGCCCACTGTTTACAAAGAGGCCCCTAAAGAAGTTATCAACACCTGCGCCGATCCAGAGGTTGATGTTGAAGGACTTCTCGTCGAGCAATTCGATGTCAAAGCAGGAATAGCCCTGACGGATCCCCAAGATCCTCGCTATCAACAACTCGTCAGACTTCGAACCCGATTTGGAAATCTCGTACACCTTGCTGCGGCGAAGTTGCGCCAGAGCCAGGGAGAGGAAGATCACATTGATGCTGTGATTGCAGTGGTCAAAGCGATCGATACATTCTTCCTCGACTATGGAATGAGCAGGGGTGATTTTGCTACTTTGCAGAAGAACTTCGTGCAATCTCGCGAGTGTGTTTTGTTTTTCAAAATGTGGTGGCGATGGCGGTTAAGTCATTTATATCCAGGGTGAATCGTATATCTACGCATCAGAAAGACAACACGCGTGTTGTTTGGGTAAAACGAGCACAGCTTTATCACTCCGGGCGCCTGTACATGCACGCCCTCTATCGCCGACGTACTGCATTGGACGATCAAATATTAAGAGACGATCTCGCAGAGCTTTGCTTATCGCCATACACCAGGGTCCGACGGTGCGTGGGTTATCGGCTCCTTGGACCTCGATTCTAACGTTGCGTATAGCCTTGCACAGAACATTCTGCACAGTACATGCGGCGTGAGTGACCTCACACCCATGTGTCTAGACGTAAACTGATGACGGAAGAAGTACTATGTGCGGTCTACCAGATACATCTTGCCGACCATGTTCAACGCTCTAACGAGGGGCAACAACCCTGATCGCATGAAAGGGGCTCTATACGTTCTTGGAAACAAGGGAACAGGTCAGAGTTGTATCCTTATCGTTTGTGCCATGCTCAATACTTTTCATCGAATAGCGGCATACACGATGGCTGGTATGTTTGCATGTAGTCACTCTGCTCCCACACCTCTTATACCCTTTCAGATCAAGTTTTTCAGAGGCAGTACCTGCTTTCATTGCTCGAGTGTCAGCGAGAAGAGAAGGTATGTCGTCACGGGATAAGGTCTCGATTTATTAAAAGGGTCGTTTTTCGAAGCCCTCGGTGCAAAAATTAGTCTCAACCAATTCCGCGGACTGTCTCATTCATCTCAATGAAGAGGTCGTCCGCACTGCTGCCTACACCGCGGACGTTCCTGGAGTTGACGCCGCGCTCTGTGATCTCAAAGTGGAACTGGAATCTGGCGTCTTAGACGATGGTCTGTGGAGAACTGCTGTACAAATGGCCCCTAAGAGAGTCCAGCGACGACTCCAGGAGCATGACGAAACGGCAAGTTTGCTTCTTCCCAAATTGAATGGTGCACATTAATGACTTTCGTCATTCAGATGAAATCTGTGCTTGACATTGCCGTTGGCCCAACAACTCACGTGCGTGCTCGATATAATGTTACGTTCTTGCTGAGCATTGGCCATAATTCAACAGTGGCGATATGTGCAAATGGCGATCACCTTCATCCTCGGGCTCATGAGACGAGACGCCCCGACACCCCCTGAGGTGGTGCGGTTCTTGATGGGACACACAACAAGCGTCCAGCCTTCAATCAGACTCAACGCACAGCAGTAGGTGTTTAATCTGCATACATGGGTTCTCGCGTGTGCAATTACTGCTGTCAGGGGTATTGTCCGGGAATCACTCTTCATCAAGATGCGGACTTATGCAAAGAGTGACGACGAGCTTTGGCTGTGCCAATGGCGGAATCCTTTTACAAGGAAGGTTCCCATCAATGACCCCTCCAAATTCCTGAAAAAACTTCAAGACCCTGTTGTTGGACCAAAGTAAGCACAATCTGCTGCGACGCCCACCCATGCTAACGATCGTTCCAGGGACTTCTATGTGGACAAGTTTGAGACTGGCTTTCTGACATGGGCAACAACTATCAATGCTTACGTCTCAGCGCCCGAGCAGCCCATTGTATGGGACCCATCATCTACAGAGTCGTTGACCATCATAAGAGAGTACACTGATAGAGATTACTATTCGAACCTAGCTGCCCTATGGGGCCAGGAGACAAACAACAACGCCGCTGCCTCCGATCTACGTTCAGAAAATATCCTGTTCATAAAGACCATTGGTTTGCCTTTCGGTTTGCAAAGGCCGAACGCATAACTAACGCGTGCTTTATCACAGCCAAGATGTTTGAAGGCGCAAACCTCAAGGATTTGCTCGATGTAATAGAGCCCCTACTCACAATCACAGACAAGTTCCAACAGGCAGCCGCTGCCGAAATTCTGACTGGCTTGCTGCGCGGTATGTAATTTCCAACTCGAACATATGCATACATTTAGGGGTTACAGGATCCAAACATTGGTCTAAACGCACTCTTGATGCGCTCTGGAGCTGGGTCGTGCCTCGTCTAGACCTTATTCTCTCTCAAGCGCGGCCCGATACTGTGGCGTATTGGGCTTCTTTCCTCCAAGTGAGTGTGCATCTCTTGTTATCCAGGATGTTGCACTGAGCCGTCTGGCGACAAGATGGTGCTGGGAGACCGCGATCCTCGCCGAAACCAACCCTTGGTGGACTGGATCTTATCTCTCCAACTAGATTTCCAGGGAGACTCCGCGTTTGCAGGTATGCGAACTCACCCCCACTGACCATACTTCGCTCACTCCGCTTCAGTTTCGAAGTCACTCAATGCCGTCGTCGTGTTAATGGACACCATCGGGGTTCGATTCAACCCGATGTCAGAAATCTATGTCTCGCTGCTCTTCGAAAATGCCGACTCAAATTATGCAGAGGTATACTTGTGTGTGTATCCAGTCCGGGTGTTCAATTGACTCCGAACGATCGCAGATTCGAAACATGATTGCAAATTCTCTTTATCTCATGGCAAGAAATCGATGGCGCCCGTCATATCCGTCTACGGCTGCATTATTAGCTGCGTGCCGCGACACCCAAGACCCCCTTGGTACCCGGTTTGTGTTTCTCGTCTTCCTCCTTGGTTCTCCTAACCAATTCCGTAGAGAGAGCGTATTCGACGACCGCTTCGAGCAGGTTTTGCAGAACTTACCCCAGTGGAAGGATCAACGTTTCCCTCCACCGCGAGTAACTCAGTCGCAGGCAAGTTTTTTTTTTGTAAATGTGCCAACCACCACCTCATACAGCATACGCAGTACGATAAAGTTGGCCTTACGAGTAGAACTTTCCGTTTCATGCTTCATCCTGAATGTTTACCCTTCTTGTAGTGCTATTGTGGCTGTGGGCATCTTTCCATGGCTCCGAGGCATGTCTGGCGTTCCCTTCAACCATGAAGATGCTGTACGTGGGTAGTGTTTGGATCCTCGTAAAACTAAAGACATTCGCAGGCCTGAAATATTAAAGATGTCGGAACTCAACGACAACCCGGATTTACAGAAATACAGCAGTGCAGTTTTGCAAGTAATGTCTGGGATTTACTTGCCACCCGCTTTTGTGGAGGCCGTTTTAGAGAAACTTGTCGAAGCAATCCACTCCTCCAAGGTATGTGAAAATGGACGACATTTATAACCGAGATTGAATGAACTTGCCATAGTCTTGGCGTATCCGATTGCATACACTACCGGCCCTCGTGATGTTTTTCTATCGCAATCTTCTGATGATATCTCCTGGCGGAGTCTCGAAGGTCATGGATGTACTTCTCGAATGCCTAGCAGATGAGAATGTCGAGGTTCGAGAAATGTCCTCGAAGACGCTATCTGGAATAGTGAGGTGTTCGCAGCGTCAGAACATTGTACCTCTAAAGGTAACAAATCGGCACTTGACCGGACATAGTTGACTGACTCGCTCCTGCACCAGAACCGATTTGTTTCCCTGGCTCGTGGAGTCAAATTGCCCCCGCGTACAGCAAGTAATTATGCGGAATTGATGAAGAAGTTACACTCAGCCATACTCGGGCTTTGTGCTCTTATTGAGAGTTTTCCCTACTCCGTCGAGCCTTGGATGCCGCCTCTCACGGAAGGTCAGTTGTTCGCCTCCATTATTTCTGCTTAACTTGTTTTTGCGATTCAATTTTAATGTGCTTTCAATGTGATTCCTCAGTACTAGCCCGACACGCAACCGATCCTCCACCAATTTCAACGACCATACGTCACTGTGCTTCCGAATTCAAGAAGGTGAGCGTGCATTCCTTTTGACCAATTACAAAAACGCCCGACTATCTTGCATCGTATCTAGACTCACCAGGTAAGGCATTTTTTCCTTATCTTAGCTGACCTGCTTCACAAAGTTTGGCACCCTACAGGAAACGTGGCATAAAGACCAGTTGTTGTTCGATGAAGATCAGCTGCAAAGCCTTTCCACTATGCTGGTCGGCACTTCGTACTGTAAGCATCTCAATCCTGGCCAATCAAGTTCTGCGTGATCACTAACGACCTCACAGATGCTTAATTCCACTGCCCCATAATCTGTTGACCGACAGCATGGAAGTGGACAAGTAGTTATCGCTTTTTTTAGACTGCATGTGCATTAGTTTACATCAACAGAAGCGTTAAGTCTGTCTGATCTCTGACATCTGGTGAACACGTTGAGCCTAAATAAAACACGATAAGCCCGAGGTTGTTGCTCTACGGCGATAAAGTCTCGGTGAAATTTGTACTCATATACCCTCTACTCACCGGCCTCTTGATAACTTGACCGCTATCGAGAATCCGCTTAAAGATCGATTCCTCGTGGCATGGTTCATAGAAAACTCGTGTATGTCGCATGCCCAACCATGATAATCAGCTGATGTCTTTTACCCCCAATGTCACTATTGATTTGACTCGCTTTCTGATGAGTCCACCAATTCACTTGCTTACGAGTCCCCAAGCCTCTTGCTCGTTTAAAAGTTCCAGCTACTCGTGTGTCGCGAAATGAACGCACGCCCATCCTTGTACAGTTTAATATTTATTGACTCGGGTTAGGAGACTTCACCCACCTGCCTTGGCCACGAGCACGACTGCCAGGCGGGTCCTTGCAAACGAAGATCTAAGCAAGGCACAGAAATGCCTGTGCGACCTAGTTTTTGTGAGAATGGATAACGTTCTACCGTACTAGTGTACTACGAAGCGATACTTACCATTCGGACCGCCATACTAACTGGCAAAGTACTGCCAATGACTCTACTGGCTTGGGGGTCTAGTCCGTGAGCTTGTGTCACCTACCTAGTGAAATAATCTTTTCTGCAAGATGCGGATAGCAATCTGGAATATCGATTGCAATCACGGTGAAGGAAAATTTCCGCGAGATCAAATAGGGCTTGAATACTATACCTTCCTTTTATGACCTGAAAACTTGGCAGTCCGCGATCGCGGATGCATTTATGATTATATTGTTATCTTCAACAATTAATATTTATCCAGTGTAGAGCAACTTAGCGCTTAGCAGTGAACGTTTGAACAGGAGCAAGCCTCAGTTTGGCTGAGAATGATTTGGTATCTACCAGTTCTGCAGAAGGGATGACCCACAGCTTCAATCATGAAAGCGATGAGGGCCGATAGTACTGAGTACTACTGACTGCAGGTAGTAAGACGTAGTGACTGATGAGAGTTATCATTGAATGATTCACTGAATTCGAACTTGAAGGAAGCCTTTGGCGTTACTATTAAGTGCTGCGGTTGAATTTAAGGGGCGTGCGACTACACGTGTTGAACACTTGGCACATTGGGGTTAGCGCGCGGCTTGAGGCACTCCACGTATTTGACTAGTCCATTGCACCCATCGTGTGCAGGATGCACCACAGGATTGGAAACATGGTTCCACAAGGCAAACCAGGAGGCCTACCTTTGGTCGCAAGCTTGGACTCGCAACAACAATAATCCTGCTTTGCCGTGTTAGACGGAAACGATCATTGATCAGAGAACACGTGGACCTCACGTGAGACTTTTTGGTTAGTTAATTAAATTTGAAATGCAAGGGAGCTGGGGCAAGCTGGGGTGTGGGTGATAGTCCTCTCAGCGTTCGACGGTGTCTTCAGTCAGTGAGCAGACACTGGCTTGATCAATGTCAAGTGAGAGGAAAAAGCAACTTCAACTGAGGCAGTTCTGTGATGCGGCGGCATTTGGAGCCGTTATTAGTAACCCGTTCCGGTAGTTACGACACGAAGGTGCTAAACCGGTGCGCGCGAAATGTTGTGAAAGGCCCAGACAATTGCCTTTCGTTTCTCGTCTTTTTCTTCAAACTGGACCACAACAACCACTGTTGACGACAGAGAGCGCGGTTTGTTTCTCACTTATTGGTATGACCACCACGAACAATCTACCTCGTTTTCTAATTCGGACGTATCAATAGGTAACCCCAACACACTCGCATCACGCTCATAATAATTATTTGGCAAACGCCGCCTCGAGAAGGGCACGTTGCGATCACAACCCTGCAGTCCTGCCTGGCCTCCCCTTTACCGCATTCCATTACCATAACACTCAAGAACTCACCAAACCCTCAACCGCCATCAACTTTCTTCACCAAGTGATTCTGACCTGGGTCGTGATCCATAACACGCGACCTTAGTCCTCACGACCCCTTCACGCCTCGTTTTCTGGCATCTTTTTATACCTATCTTGTGCTTTCTCCCTAGATCTTTGCTGCTCGTCCTCCTTACCTCTCAGCTGGTCAAAAGGTCGACGAAGGCCCTATCTATCTTCTCAATAACGCAGCTCAGCATCGTATCCTATATCCATCGCATCACTTGATTATTGTCTCATACCAATCAGAGCACCTTTTTATCCGGCATTCATCATTGGACGCACATCGACTCTAATTTACTGGTGTGTTTCATGTCCTCTCCCCTCCTTGCCGCATATAGACGCTCACTATTGTCTGTGACCCAGATTTAAATGCAAAAGGTGGTCACCAGTACTGCTGCATCAACCGACAGTTTGTACATTGCAGGCGAATCAGCTTCATCGATATCTTTCCCCACCAGAGCGCAATCAACCGGCGTACTTGGCTGGACTCAGACACGCGAAACCCAGCGACTCACTAACGAAATCGTACAAGAGGTAGGTACTCGTGCACCCCTCGTGTACATGTTTGCTAAAGCAGCGCCTTTCTAGAAAAGTTGGAATTTATCTGCGATCCAGGACTCTCCCACCGGCTTGTCTTCAAGCTTTCGCCGTCCCTCGTTACTCGCAATTCAAAAACTGTCCACCATGCCTGCCCGCACCAATCTTTCTGAGAGCTCAAGCTACACCGGGGAATCAAACCGTCCTTCTGACCGCCACATGGTAGCTTCTAACAACAGCAACCGCTGGCGATTCAACGGAACTGGTCAGTTAATCGATGCTGGCGCAGCTTCAGAGTGGGACCTTGCGCAGGACATTGCCAGACTGAAACTGGGTTCAGTCGGTGAGCTGGCAGACGAGGTACATGGTCCCCTGACTACCCCACCTCAGTCCAAGCTCGGTACTGCAGCTGTTGTACAATACAACGAAGCCAGCCCCTTGGAAACAGCTTCGGAAACCAGCCTCGATTCTTCTCCTCAGGTTTCGGATCATCAGATCTCACCTTCTCATTCTCGAGTATCCTCGGCGGACTCGCACGAATCTGCGTTGTCTTCAGCCAGTCACACGTTGCGGGGTCCTCCCCAGCTAAAGATTGCGACTGGTGGCGAAGCGAAGGAGCGCCCACATTCGTTCAGTGGGGGACTTTCCGCGGCTGACTTACGTCGCCTCCAGCAAGCGGGCGAGGAATCCGCAGGAGTGATGCAACAAGGAAACAATATTCTTCCACCCCACCAGTGGTCCTCTTCCCATTACCGTGACTTACTCACCACCGGTGACAAGCCATTTTCTCCCGATCAGCCGACATACCCCTCCTTAGCAAATGCAGGGGCTTTTGGTCGTAGCCAGCAACAATATGATTATCGCGCCTTACAAGGACCCGTAAATGGTGACCTACAAGCCGACTACGCGGCAGGGCAGCGGAACTTCTTCCCTCCCCAGGGAATGCCTGGTGCCCCCCAACATTTCGTTCAAGGTCGACCAACGGATAGTATACCTACTTCCTATCGCCAGCCCCAGCGGGGCTTCCCCCCGCAGCCACTGCTACCGAGCCCAACTAGTCTTGGATACACAGCTGGCCACGTTTCTCATCTATCGTTGGGAACCACACAACAGCTTTACGACATGATGGTACCTCATACGGATGGTCACCACCCAGCTGTCGCACGAGTTCAGCAGCAACACAATGTATTCCGAGCCACTCACCAACATTCTGCCTCTGACCCGTCTGCGCTCAGAGACGCTGCTACTCTGGCGCTCTTGAGCAACTCAGCCTTTGCCCCAACTGCCCACACTCTATATCCCGCCGCTATGGCGCCACCCGCCCTAGGACTGTACGCCAACCAGTTCTATGCTGCACCCGAAGGGTACCCACAGGATGTCGCTGCGGCTGTGAACCGGATACAAGCTCAGTTTCCGGGACCCTATGGAGCTATGCCCAACCAGGCGATGGGACTCACAAACAGCCCTAGCTCGAATGCTGGCTCGCAAAATGGTAACGGGCCTAGCGCGAACAACCGCAAGCTTGGGCTTTACAAAACAGAGCTGTGTAGGTCTTGGGAAGAAAAAGGAACATGTCGGTATGGCGCCAAGTGTCAATTTGCTCATGGAGAGGAAGAACTTCGTATTGTGGCTCGACACCCCAAGGTAATCCTTCTGACCGCCTAGCATTGCCTAAGCTAACGAGCATTCCTACCTGCAGTACAAGACTGAAATCTGCAGGGTACGTGAAGTCGTGACTGATGTATCAACCTACTTTCTTACGCACAGCGCAGACCTTCTGGGTTTCTGGAGCATGTCCATATGGCAAGCGATGCTGCTTTATACACACTGAACTTCCCGTTACGGGTGTTTCACCTGGTGCTGACGGGATTCCTCCACCGTCTGGGAATTCTGGAAGCCGCGAGCGATCCAACAGCGATCCGAACGAGTCTTCGATTTCTTTACTCCAACGCATCCAAAGGAAAAACGAAGCAACGCCAGTGGATGTATCACCCCCATCTGGTGGTTTCTTCAGCAGTCGACCACCGACTGGATCCCTTCGTGTGGACACGTCTGCTCTGAGCAACGTCACCAAGCAGAACAAGTCTGCGTACCCAACGTTCGCGAGCAATGCCCTGATGCTTTCAAACCCGGAGCAATCCTCAATGAAATCTCCCGTACCGCTCACGGCTGGTCCTGATCTCGGGAGGCACAATGCTAGCCGGTTGGATATTGTGGGATACAGTCAGGTACGGTCGACAGACCATCATAAATCCATGAAACTCATACTCCCCGGGACTAGCGTCTAAATAAGGCGTCGTCGACCAACCCTAACGCTCGCCACTCATTTAATGGGACTGATGTAGATCTCGATTTTTCCACTCCTTCCACACCATCAGCCCCCAACCAGGTGTCCTCGTTTACGATGGCGTCGGCTGAACGTGCGTCGGCAAATAATGGAGTCCCGCGTAGCCACCACGTTCGCTCAGGGAGTGCTGGTAATTGGGGCAACGTCACCCGAAGCAGCAACTTGACTGCCGCCCCTTCATACCCTCAGTCCTCGGAAACAAATGGTGATGCCCCATGGTCAACCTCCGAGCTGGCTGTTGGAAGTGCGAGGCTCACCGAAGGTTGGATGTAATCTCCGGAGATATTGCACCAAGGGCAGCTGCCCAATGCGCTGTCCGAAATCACTGTCGCCTCGTCGGACACTTTTTTTTCATCTCTCTTAAGTCTAACCTAATGGTATTCTCTGCTCGCAAGCTGGCGTGTAGGTCTCCTGTTTGCGAAAACTCTGCTTCCCGATTATTACATTGTAGTTTGATCTCTCGATACGCTCATCTCACGACAGTTCTTGAATTACCTATTGTTACGATTCAGATATCCACGTTCTTCATGTCTGTTATGCATTGCATTCTTGTTCAATAACAACGTCCAATTAAAACTCTCCTCTCACTGCCATGACCGGCATATCAGACCTAGATAACATAAAAATTCGCATAACCTAAACCCCAAGGTCCTTGATCTCGCGAAGGAAGCCTTCCATGCGACACTTTGCATACCCGATGTAATCGAACTCCCCTTCGCCCATGCCTCTCTCTACATTGTCCCTGGCCTGCACGATACCCCAAACGGCCCACATACCATGCGCTGCTGGGCTCCAAATGCGAACTTGGCGGTCTAACTTCGTGAGGCTCGCTTCGCTGACGGCTTCCGAAGATGGACTTTGTGCGCGCAAGAGGTAGGCTTGGTAGAAGTTACGCCGTTGGTCAGGCGTCGGATAACGTGAAAGATCAAGAACATGAGGCGTCGATGAGTTGTAATCAGCAGTCCATTCGTGGAAATGGTTAGCGATGTCGAACGCCAGGGGGTTGGGTGAAGCATACTCGAAATCGACGACGACGATCTTGAGATGTAGGTCAGTAGACCTTCTGATTTACGTACGAAGAATAGCTTACTTGACGATGCTCGGGTGCTCCTTCCGCCAACTTTCCAGTGAGTCTTAGGAGGTTACCATGCTGAGCATCATTGTGAGCAAAGACGCGTCGATTAGCGCCTTCAGTCTTCTCTAAATGGGAAAGCCAGCGAATGTACCGCGCCCACTGCTCACTAAAAGCGTCCAAACCAAGAGCGACGCGATCACTCTCATCCATATTTGGGTGAGCTAGGACCTCGCGAGCTGCTGGAAGCCATGCTTTGACATTCCTCTTAACACCTATCTTCCAACTCTTCCCTTCCAAACTGCTGACCGTCAGTGGGCCTTCGACTGCATTGATCTCCACAGAATGAAGCTCAGCCATTCGGGCGCCGATCCAACGGCTGAGTGTCTTGTCTCGAAGATCCGAGGGCACCAGTGTAACTGAGTCGAAATATTCCTCGATACGACCGTTTGAAAATGTGCCGTATATACGTGGTCCAATGTGGTACCGCGAAGATAGAACGTGGAGAGTATGCAGCTCACGAAATCGTGAGACGAGGGAGCTTGAAGAAGGACCGTAGATACGTAATAATAACGTAGGAAGAGAAGACGATGAGGGACAAGAAACAAAATAGACTGCATTTGTCAACGACCCCGACGCCTTGCGAATGGACAGCAATGTAGGGTCTAGCTGTGCCGTGTACCAAGCAGGAACACGGAGCCCAACTAGCACAGACACGAGTTGTGTCATAAAAGAAGTTGATCGGTATGACCTGCAAGCAGAGACAGAACATGCATGAGTAAAATGCAAGGCTAAAGGGAGGACACCAGACCGTAGTTACACATGTCTGCGTTGGAGCCGTTAGTTCCGTCCGGGGGTCCCGAGCGGATGGGTGTCAAAGAGTGGAGAGTCCTCACCTCGGGTCTAGTTTGACGTCCACGTTACGAAGTCCGTTCACAATGTCGACATTGAATGTCGGGTTGTTTGACGCTGAGGAAGGGCTAGACGAAGTCCGGGAAGGACCCTCATGGTCAAGTACGGAGCTCTGAAATGGGGAGGTCTCTGCCCTGGAGTCGCTCAGAGCTGAGACAGGCGTAGATGCGGGTAAAGAGGATTCTGCAAAGAGTGTAGGCTGAAGGAGTCCCATCGTTGTGTTTATTTAATGTGTGATGGAGGTAAAGGAGTGAAAAAGGATAGGAATGAGCACACGACCAGTTAATATTGACCTGGACCCCTTGCACCACTGGCATGCTTCAAATGCCGCCACCAGTTCCAAGTTTGACATTTGTGGTATCGCTCGAATGCTCATTAAGGTATGGTTAGTATGGCCAAGCAGTTACACTCCAGGAGCATACCAGGGCGCACAGGCGCAAGGCTAATTATGTGTATGGATGTCTCAGTCACAAGGCATGCCTTGTGCTCACGCCCTCAACACTCTTTTGGCAACTTGTCAAACCTGTTGCGCCGTGTCTCTGGTGCTTTACTGTGAAGTCTGTAAGTTCTTCCTGTACATAAACACGACCCTCTAGTGCACACTCATGCGCACGCCGTAAAGGTGTGACGGGCATGGTGCGAGGGTGGCCCAAGATGGGAAAAATTCGTCTCTGGGCATGTGCCTTCGCTTTCTGGAAGCAATGTTACTTCACAGGCCGCAGTGAAAAGGTGGTTCAGCTGCACTCACACTGAAAGGTAGTGGCGATCCGGGGTTGAAAGTGACGAGGGTGCAACGCAAATCTCGATGCTGTACTCTCGATCAAGTCGAAGACGAGGCAATCAACACAGCGAGCACTATCCCCACTATGATAAATGAAGTCATTACATTAACCGCCGATGCCAGCACGGGGCTAATCAATCTAACTGCGGGCATTACCTGGAAGATCTATTTCCGTTAGACGTGGTCGATTGGTCGTGTCAAGCAGACCGTGGTATGAACGTCTTCCTTGTGAGAACGAAGTACCACTATAGCTTTGCTCGAGGTAAATTACTGATATCAATGCTGATGAGATCCAGTAGCGCTGCTGCCACCATGGTGTCGGAACAGAGCCCGTCTCTTGGGAGATGCAATTCGTGGATGTGATGCATCGTGTCTGGAGGTGTGCACTTTCAAACCTACCGGACGCTAAAATAACCGACTATCAATTGGTCTCATCACCTAGCCGTCGTGATCTCTGGCGCTTGAATTGTTCTAGCAATGGAAGCATCAGACAACTATATCAGATTTGCGGGCCACTTGCCTTTCCTCCAAATACTCATAGAGTTCAGGGGTGCCAGAGCTCGAAGCAATGTTCGCACTAACCAGTGTCCCTGTATGTACCCAAATGTCCGTGTATTCAACCAGCTCAGCCTCCTTCCAGATGGGTGTAGTGGGCATTCCATACCATGGAGCTACACAAGTCGCTCGGCGATGTGGCCCTTAATTCGTGCGGGCCGTCAGAAATCTTGTCGACTATCGCATGTATGCTAATGTGACTGGCCGCGGAATTACACACAGGGAAGCGGTCGCTGCTCGTTCTGTGCAAGCACTGGATGTCATGAGGCATCGACGTTCCTCCAGGCGAGAAGAATTAAATCAGTGACGATTCCGAGTGGGAGTTCGATACTTGACTAGCTCTGGTACGTTTCGTGCACGACTTGAAGGTTCCTTGAGCTTGTAACATTCGATTGGTAGTGCAGCCCCATGCAGGCCACACGCTCTGAGCAGCCAGGTATCCAGTATTATAGGCAGCTACAAATACGATAGAGACTGGCCATGAGCATCCGCTTACCGTGAATACCGTCCGTGCCTGAGGCCTTGAGGCCTCCCGCCTTGTGATAGGGGATTCCATGGGGATGTTTCCAATACTCGTCGCTTGCGCCATGGACCCATTGCATACTGGACATCCCCATGTGAGCAAAGTGCAAGTACTGTCCCTCTGCTGCAAGGCATCGCTCACAGGCTCGTGAATGCAGCCAATATAAACATACAAGTACTATTGACAGTGAACACATGCTATAAGTGATTCTTCTAGAGGCCTACATAAAAATGACCACACACTATAAATGCTATGCCTTGTCTACAATTCTATGTACAGTAACGTGATATCATATGCTCTTGTCAAAAATGCAATCTATGTCTATGCTTCTGTAGCGGATTCTGCTGAACCAATGGAGACCGTGCTTTCGGACCCCTTTTCCTGAATATCATCCATATTTTCTTCTATAGGGAATCGTTTCACAAATAGTGAGACCTTCCAAGTTACTGGGTCAGTAGTCCCGCCAAGACCATTCGATGCTGTACTCACCAACAAAGCCACACAGAGAAGTGGTGTGCACACAATCCAGATTGTCTAGGTGGGTCGTGTCACTACTACGGCCGAAGGGCAAGGAACTGACACGTACCTTGATGGCCGCTGAGACAGCACTGAGAACCTCCCACCTCAGGGACACTGGTTCGATGGAGCCCAAAGACGTCCAATCAATTGACGAGGACGATCCTTGGATCTGGTAATCCGAAGGCATGTCGCGAGAGAGCCTTCCGTCGAACACCAACCCAGCGATGGCCTACTTCCAAGGTCAAACATTGTTGAGACACAGAGGGTAGAGTGAACCATACCAGTCCGATTGTAGCCCCTGTGAATCTCACCAAGAAAAACGCACTTGTTCCTGTAGCCAATTCGGAAGGATCCAACGCATTCGCGAACACCTGGTACGGTGCGTGGAACAGCGATCCAATCCCGACACCAGCTATTAGTGGGAATATAGTCTGCAAAATGTGTGCAGAGTGCTCATTGAGTATCGCGAGTAACCCTAAAGTCCATGTGAGGAAAGTGTCAACACGTTGATGGACCGAGCCTACCGAAGCCTACTGTTGAGATGAAAAGTCCTGCAGTTATCACCCACTTTTGGCCGGTCGTGTCTCTCGTCTTCTTCTGACAATATCCGATCAACCACGCCGCTGGCATAGAAGCGATCGAAGATCCAAGAGAATATGGCAACATCTGAATGCCGGCCTCCAATGGAGTCGAACCCTTGACTGCCTGATGCAGGAAAGATGAGACCCTGACTACTTAACCGAGGGTGAAATCGCACCTGGAAGTACAACGCGAGGTAGAACGTCCCAGCATTAAAGGCCAGATTGTGGAAGAATGTGATAACAAGAATAAAAACTAGAAAGGTGATCAACTCATAAATGCGAGTGCTCAGAGTGAATGCGTACCAACTGTGAGACTTCTAAAAACTGCAGGTGGGAACAAGGCGTCACGTTTCGTGTGCGCCTCGTAAAACCCGCCGAAGACGAGGATCAAAGGTGCAGATATGATAAGCGACAGGGTGGAAGGCGCAGTCCCTGTAATTTTTGTCAGGCTTAGAATTTGGGGTTTGAAGGTTTCGCCGTACAACCGTTGTCCATAGCAAAACTAAAACCAACCACCAAAAAACCTGTACCAGCCATGAAAAGCAGCCTGGAAATGTGCCATAAGCTCGTGGAAATAACGGAGAAGTTATAAACATACAGCCCCAGGAAATCAAATTTTTGGGCAAAGGTTCGCCACGATGCCCCTTTAGCTGGACCAAGGGTGACGCCTCGGAGCGATAGCACAAGGAGAATAAATGCAACCACGCATACGGGCAGATTCAAATAAACTGGATGATGAGATTGAGCGACGATCTAACATTCCACATAACCGAGTTTAACTTACACGCCCATCTCCAGCTGACCACGTCAGATGAACCAGCTGACCAGTCTACGAGTTAGCTCATGCTCGGATACGCTATCAATTACTTACTGCTGAATAATCCACCTAGTAAAGGTCCAGCAACAGCAGAACAGCTCCACGTAATGCTGAGTGCTTGGGACCACTTGGCCCTGCTGTTTGGCTCGACTATTTCGGATGTGATAACCCACACCGAGCTAACTATACCACCACCTCCAACTCCGGCTAAGCCCCGAGCTAATATGAGTCCCACAATGGACTGAGAAAAATCCGGTCAGAAGGTAGTGTCTAACACAAAGAGAGTATCTTGACATACCTGAGCTGCACCGCAGAGCAGGGAACCGAGCGCGAAAACTATCATGCTTGTATATAGGACGTTCTGAGATATGATCAGCATTGTATTCGGTACCTTTCGAAGAAACCCAGACCTTGCGCCCAACTAAATCAGACAACTTGCCGTACAACGGCTGGCATGCGGTCTGTGTAAGCATATAGGCAACTCCGACCCAAGTGTATTGGCTCTGCGTTGCCGAAAGATCGCTGGTAATTGTGGGTAAACTGGTGGAAACGATTGTCTACGTGGATGTGAGGGAAGGGGCAAGTAATCCAGGGGAATGATACATACGGAATCAGTAGTTGCGAGGAACAACGTCATTGCAGCTCTGCGTCATTGGATCATTAGATTGAGTATGATTGGCCCGGAGCCTGAGATGAACGGCTTACCCAATGTGTACGAAGAGCAAGCGTGGCGTCGAGAGTCTCAGACTCTTCGGTGCGTCATGTTGCGATACAAGGGACACAGAGTCGATGGTGCGCGCGGTGCCTACGGATCCCTCGGAGCACGGAACACTAGGGGGAATAGCGAGCGAAGGAGAGGGCGATGGCGGACCCCATAGTCTGAAAGTAAGAGAAGTAGAAACCATGACTGAGCGGGTGTCAGGTATTGGATGGGATTGCCAGGGGGCGTCGGTGCAGATGCATTCTGACCTCCTTCTGGCGTCCCATTTATACGGATGGTCCTGGGAGAAGCTTGTATCTGTGACGCAGGAAAAGGCGGTATATGGCCATGAAAGGCCTTTGACCCCTTACCAACCACGATGGTCCACTGACAACTTGTCTACAAGGCGCGCTAGCATTAACGTTAGCGAGATATTAGATTCAAACGTATTGTGAGGCCTTTGTCATGTGTTGTAAGAGCCCAGCCCACAAAGAAGCACAAGAAGATGATTGAGATGGGCAAAACTGCCGGTGTGTGGCACAGGAAAGAATCCGAAAGCAAAGAGTAAGTCCTAGGGAAGAGAGTGGCCTCGTTGTCATATGTCGATTGGATCTGTACCTCCGACAGGAACCCATTGACGAAGAGATCAGGATGCGAGATCGCCGCGCTAGGTTAATGTTTGAGTTCGAGAAGCACATCATCAATATTTGCGTACATGGTGGCGATTGACCAGTGCAAGTTGAGACCGCGGCTTCTTCTGCTCAATTTGAACAGGCCACGTTGAGCTGAGCCCACGTTATATGCCATGCCTTGAACATATGTCCACGGTCACCGACTTGCACCAACATGTCCACCCTATATTGGCCGTTATGAAGAATTTACTGTAAGAATAAATGTTTTATCGACAATCTGTCAATGCTCAGAATACGGTGCTTCTATAGGTGTGTAACTACCCTGTAGCCCTCTTCCTCGTCTCTCCCTCCGCGCTGTCCGACGGATAACCACCACTTGCTTCTTCCCTGGTTTCGTGCCCCTCTACCGGATTGAATTAAGAAGCGATCGATGCGATGGAACGAATGTCGCAAGGACGAACCCATGAATAAATCAGAGCCCAGTAAGCCCTCTTATTCCTTTCCATGTACGAGACAGCCAACCATCCTCGGAGGACGGTGGTGAATGAGACCTACCATTGTCAATATCCCCGCTTGGATTCTTGGTAGTTTGAGAACGGGCTCCACCCGATCCCGAGTCGGGTTTGTTGGAACCAGAGTTTGCGGCAGTCTTTGCTGGAGCGGGGTTGTGGCCCTCGGCGTCGTCTGCATATTGCTGCAGGATTTCACGTTGTCGCGCCGTTAACGATCTGTTTCAAAAATGTCGTATCTATCTTTGTAATGAGCGAAAGTGCCTCACCTGGGAAGCTGAATGGCAAAGGACACAAACAAGTCCCCTTTGTCTCCACCAAAAACTGACTTAACGCCGTGGTCTCTAAGCACCATCTCTTCACCATGTTGAGTCCCGCTTGGAACACGAACGTCAACATGTCCGTCTAAAGTTGGAACTCGCACACGACCGCCTAAAAGTGCGGTATGTACAGGGATTCGTGCTTCGTGATGAAGATTTGCTCCTTGTCTCCGGAAGATCTTCGAGGGTGCTACGCTGACGCGGACAAGGAGATCTCCATGACTACCTTTCCCCGATAATGGAGCGTCTCCAGCACCCGGCACACGTATCGTCATACCGTCCTCAACGCCTAAGTTGAACAAGGGTCATAAATGTGGGGCTCGCGAATATCCTGTGGCTTACCTGGTGGTATATCGACACTCACGGTCTTCTTGCTTCTAACGTGTCCCTGACCTCCACAACTATCGCACTGACTACCACGAGGTATCGTGGAACCGGTTCCGAAACATGTCCCACAGGTACTCGCCATCTGGAATCCACTGTCTATGACAAACGTCCTTGTCCCGGTACCATGACAGGCGCTGCATGTCACTCGCTTTGCACCTCGCTTGAGGCCGGTACCGGAACATGTTGAACATGTCGAGATCGGATTCACGTTCACACTACGGATGGTGCCCTTGCAAGCATCCATGAAAGCGACACTGACACGGGCCTCTATGTCAGCACCCTTGGAACTCTGGCTGAACCCCGCAGCGGAACGAGCACGTCCGCCGAATGCACCACCAAAGAGCTGGGAGAACAAGTCGCCTTGGGCAGAGCCTCCACCAAAAGCTTCACCAGCGTAATTAAAACCGCCAAAGCCACCAGCGGCGCCTCCGAATGGATTTCGGGCAAAGGCATTCGGATCAAAGCCTGGTTGCTGGGAAGCCGAGCCATACTGATCATATGCAGCTCGCTTTTTGTCGTCTTTTAGTGTCTAGAAATACAAGTCGGATGGATAATGAGATTTGCAGGTCAAGAACATACGTCATAAGCCTCCTGTATCTCCACAAACTTGGCTTGTGCATCTTTGTCAGGGTTTGTGTCTGGATGATACTTGCGTGCAAGCTGTTTCCAGACACCGATGAGGACATGCGGACACGCGGGAAATGAGGGCATACAGCGAAATAACTCTTCTTGATCTCAGCGGGAGATGCATCTTTGGCAACACCTATAACATTGTATGGATTTTTTGTTCCGGCTGAAAGTGAGGTAGAAGTGTGAAACACGCGCTGTAAGGAAGCACCTTTAGAGTGACACATAGGACATTGAAATAGAAACGAAACCTTGGCTCTGGTTTTGTGTTTCTGTGCATGCTGACTCTGTGCATTGAGCGGATGGTGCTTGGCACACCTTGGACGGTATGCTGAGAATGTTCGACAACCGTGCTTGGATTGTTGTCTGGCACAGGCGTAAAACGATATGAATGATGAAAAACCTTGAGAAGGGAAGCGAGAGATCATTTGGCAAGTGAGTGCTGACTCTGTGGACCCGGTGCAGGACCTAGAAGAGGCTATTGCAAACACGAGTCTCGTTCCCAACCTGGCTGTTCTTCACGAAGTTCTCCAAGATTCAGACGATGTTTACATCTATTTGTCGACCTGACTAAGCCATTCTAGGACTTGACATGCCAATAACATGCAGTACATTTCACAACCAAGGTTCAATTTCCCGGTGGACGAGCTGTAGCCTATCGAGTGTGCTGTCGAGGCTGTAAGCTTCATCGACTGCGTCATTTAGCTCAAAGAGAGTACAAGTGTGATTGATCACTGGGTGGTCACCTCAAATTACGACAAGGCGATCCGGACTCCGGCCGATATGTTCTCATACCTCTGGTTGTATCACTGCAGATTGTAGATTAGATTGACCCGTATGAACAACGCTCGGGTTCGGTGCTACTTATACATTCATATTCATTCGTTGATCGTGGGACGTGTATCCGAGTTTCGTAAATGTTTTTTCGTGGCAGTTGGAAGCGTGACTGCCAGTGGTTGCGCACCGAACGGGCTGTATACGATGAATCTGATGAGTAAGGACGCCTGTTCTCTGTACCCTCGTTTGAATTTTCAGGTACTACTGGCAGAACACATGGTGCGATCCGGTGCGCCATTTTCCAGGGAACCGACTGTGGCCCTCTAGCACACGTAAACTGTTGACTGGCAGCTGACGCAGACGGGCCCAGGATTCCAAATGGTGCTGATACCCTCAGAAACGGCCAACTCATACTCTACCTGAAATCTGATGAGCATGTCAATCCAAACCATGATAATAAGATTTGCTTGCGTACGCCGGAGACACTTCCATCATCACTTCGCTCACAATGGGCGGAGGATCTGCGCTGTTCCTGTTGAGCCACCACGATTTGCCATACGACACAACAATCTCCTCGCCCTTCTTGATTGTATCTTCGGTGCTCCAGATGCTCATCCGCAGCTCTCCCGTCGCAGTTCGGTATTCCACAAACTCGGCATTTGGTTTGCCTCGAATTCCTCGATAGTCATTGACAAAGCGGGACTCGTTGCCCATGAGACTGGCATCAATTCCGACGTTAACCCCATCTTGAGAGCGGAAAAGCGATAGATCATAGTCTGAATTAGGCCTTTCTTGACAATGCACTTCGCCCATATAATCGATGATATGTGTTCTAGGTTGGATCTTTTTGAATGCAAAAAGTCCGTACTGTCCTCGTGCAGGGTGAGCTGGTTGGGAAATGAATCTGATGCGGACCACGGGATGGACAGCGAAATTTAGATCTGGGGGTGGTGGATGGATTGGAAGGGCGACACCATTAGTAAGGAAGAAACGCGCAGATGCTGGCACCGAGTAGTGGTACCGAGGGGAGGTAATGAACATGACTGATGATGGCCATTGCGGGGGCCGTCGAGCAGACATGTAGTATATGCGTGAGCAGTATGTATGCTGGTTGGACCCACAACGTGAAGTACTGCAAGTCAAAATATGCACAGGCGCTTAAGCAACCATAGTCTAGTACCAACAACGACCCGTGGGTAAATTGCTATGGTGGTGGACTTGTAGACTGTGGCTCGTCAGCGTCTTCGTTGCTGAGAGTCATAAATTCATCCATCACGACTTCATTCCATGGTACGACCCCCCACAAAGTCCGTCGCACGCATCTATCGGGATGTCAACGCTCAGTTTGGTCCTGCATGGCATGAATACGGTCACCACACGTTTTATCTGTCCAACTTGAATCTCCAGCTGAAACATCACCACAGACAATCTACAGGTGCAGTGGGGTTCACAGGATCACTATGAAATAGTGCGCAAGGTTGGACGAGGCAAATATTCAGAGGTACAACACTGCTTGTGATCGTCAACAGATTCTAATCGCTGCCCAGGTCTTCGAAGGTGTCAATGTCATAAACGAGGAAAAGTGCATCATCAAAGTCCTCAAACCGGTGAAAAAGAAGAAAATAAAGCGTGAAATCAAGATCTTACAAAATCTTGCGGGTGGTCCGAACATTGTTGCACTCTTGGACGTCGTCCGGGACCCAGCCTCCAAAATCCCGAGTCTAATTACGGAGTACGTTGACAACGTCGACTTCAAGGTACTATATCCACGATTCACGGACTTTGATGTCCGATTCTATATGTTCGAGCTTCTCAAGGTATTTGCTGTTTGTGATCTCTGAGATCTCATCGTAACTTGGCTTCTTAGGCATTGGATTTCTGTCATTCTCGTGGAATCATGCATCGAGATGTAAAACCTCACAATGTTATGATCGATCACGAGCAGCGCAAGGTATTTTCAATCTTGAGTTCTATACGCCATTGTTTAAACGGGGCGGTTATAGCTACGACTCATTGACTGGGGTCTAGCCGAGTTCTACCACCCCAAGGTCGAATACAACGTTCGCGTGGCTTCACGCTACTTCAAAGGTCCCGAGCTCTTGGTGGATTTCCAAGAGTACGACTACAGCCTTGACATGTGGAGCTTTGGTTGTATGTTTGCCTCAATGGTGAGACGATATGGCTGTCGCTGGTTGACTCATTTTAACTAATAGTCACATCACAGATATTCAGGAAAGAACCATTCTTCCACGGCCACGATAACTACGATCAGCTCGTGAAAATTGCAAAGGTCCTTGGTACCGATGAACTATATGCTTACATCGACAAGTATAGCATTCGACTTGACCCGCAATATGATGAACTTCTGGGGAGGTGAGAAAATTTGCGCTGTCCTCGAATATCACCAATGGCCGCGATCAGGTATCCCCGAAAACCATGGACGAGATTCGTCACGTCGGAAAATCAGCGCTATGTTTCCAACGAGGCTATCGACTTCCTGGACAAATTGCTTCGCTACGATCACCAAGAACGCCTAACGGCTCGCGAAGCACAAGCCCACCCGTACTTTGGCATGTTTCTGTCCTTCTTGTTACACACGGTGTGCTGATCCCTGGACAGAACCCGTGCGGAATTCTGCAGCTGCAGCTTCTGCTGATGGTGAGAGCGAAGACTCGGGAGCGTCATCAACCTGATCTATAGCCTTCCCTTCTATCTCTGGTCACGAATTTCTGTACTACTCCTTCTATAACCTCTGCCATATTAAACTGCGGGATACCCAGTGAAATTCCTTTCTGGAAACTGGCCCGATAAGTGCGATCAAAGCTCAGTAGTGTTCGGGTAACCATTGTTTGAGTGCCAGCGCACAAGCGTTGAGGATTGACATGATGACACGTGAGCTCATGTGAGTGCTCTTCACGTGGCGTTCTTTTCTTGCTTCCTCCTTGCTTTAGTAGAGCGCCATACGATCGAACTCATGAGAACGAACCCAGAGACGAGCTCATTAGTAGGGGGTATTTCGGGAGGACGCTACATATGTCGTTGCGAGCCTAGCTCCGTCCGTCCGTCCCATACCTGTATCCCCCCCTCCAGAGGGGCGAAGAGCCTCCGTGCTTTCAACCAGTTTTGTCCCTTCCTCGTTGGAGTTGAAACCTTGACATGCCATCAACAGTGCCAGAAAAAAAGAGAGAGAGAAGCAACACGTCATCAATACGCCCTTGCGATGGTATCTGTCAAGCCTAGAACAACTTCGTGGCCCCATATTGTCTCTCGTATTTCTGTCTGTGAAGCTTGTGGCATGATGCTCTCACATGATGAATGCTGGTTTCCAGGGATAGGTTCCTTGCTCTGTCTGCCCGCTAACACCCTCTGGAGAATCGAGATATAAGGGTACACGAGTTGGAGTCAGGACTCTCCCTGACGCTTTGGAATCATGGTCTTCCTTCGCACCCTCACGCACCTTTCGCTTTTCGCGCTTGAGAGCATGTACCTGGGGCATGTAGCTGCCTACGACAACTCGTATTATGACAATGTATGTCGTCCTTTAGCGCTCACTGCCAACGCTTTTGCTGATGCGTCACGCAGGTTGTACTGTGAGACCAGTTTCCCCTCCAAATACCGCTCACTCATGTTGTAGCTTAGCTACTGGGGCCAGGATTCCTATGGTGCAACACACACTGACACTGCTTATTTGCAACAGCCAATATCATACTATTGCCAGGTATCCCGTCCTTGTGAAAGTTATGCATGAGTACTCAATCGTGGGTATGGAAGGATGGCGCCGTCGATGCCATACCCGTCGCTTTCGTGGACACGTTCTTCGGTACTGGCGGAATGCCTGTGTTGAACCTGGCGAATGTGTGCACC